>WNGS01052613.1:0-47320 GCA_020271785.1 Procambarus virginalis
TTTCTTTTTCTTTCTTTCTCTTTCTTTTTCTTTCTTTCTTTCTCTTTCTTTTTCTCTTTCTTTCTCTTTTTCTCTTTCTTTCTCTTTTTCTTTCTTTCTCTCTTCCTCTTTCTTTTTCTTTCTTTCTCTTTTTCTTTCTTTCTCTTTTTTTCTTTTCTTTCTCTTCTTCTTTCTCTTCTTCTTTCTTTCTTTCTCCTCCTCTTTTTCTTTATTTCTTTCTCTTTCCTTCTTTCTTTTTGCTTTCTTTCTCTTTCTTTTAGTTTTAGCTTTAAGTAACAATAACTGCTTGTAACATCAGACTGATCTTAGCATGACATGAATCACAACCTGCTTCGTCACGAATTCTATTGTGTTCACATTGCACTTACAGATTTTTATAGATTTTTACTTCTATATTCTGTTATAGATATAGTCTATATATTTCGAGCTATTACATATATTTTGTTGTATTTCTCATTCTTAATTAAATAAATATAATATTTTAATTCTCTTTTTGTACCCTATTTATTTGTAATTTACACGTACATATATAGGATGTCCATTTCTTTCTTAGATATGTCTTATTTCTTTCTCTCCCTTTCTATTTTAGATATGAATTAAAAAATTATTATACCCTAATTTACCCTAAACGTTTTAATGTAGGTAATTAAAAGATTACAGAAATGTTTTTTGAAACATTATTTATTTACGTTCTAAGGTCATAAATAAAAGTCCTCAAAAAAAAATTTCTAAACGTAATTATAAACGTGCTGAAAACAATGAAATGTCGTTTTTAGAACGTTTTGAAAACGTGAAAATGTTTGCTGGGTCCTCCCTGGTAACTGCTAAACTCGTCAACCTGTCCTCGTCCCCACCCTCATAGACGTGTTCAGCTGAAGGCATATTGTTAAGTTCCTCTTTAGTAAATACAGATACAAAATATTTATTAAAAATACTACTCATCTCTTCATCACTTTCTGTTATTTGACCTGTCTCAGTTTTTAATGGACCTATCCTTTCCCTAGTCTTAGTTCGATATAACTGAAAAAACCCTTTAGGATTTGTCTTTGCTTGCCCTGCTATACGAACTTCATAGTTTCTTTTTGCTTTCCTTATCTCTTTTTTAACATTTTTAACCAGTTGAACGAATTCCTGTTCTAAAGTGACCTCCCCATTTTTAATCCTTTTGTACCAAGCTCTCTTTTTACCTATAAGGTTCTTCAATTTCTTTGTTATCCACTTTGGGTCATTAGTTTTCGATCTATTCAATTTGTGTGGTATACTACGTTCATGTGCTTTGTTTAGAATATTCTTAAATACGTTATAAATTGAATCTACATCGAAATCCCCATTTACATCACCTATCGCTGGGTTCATGTCTCGCTCCAAGACCGGCCCATACCCCATACCCAAGACTTTCCAAACAATTTGACCCAAAAAATTTCTTAGGCTATTAAAATCAGCTTTTCGAAAATCTGGCACTTTAACAGAATTTTCTCCTACAGGTCTATTCCATTCTATGCTAAATCTGATTTCTTTGTGATCACTGTTCCCTAGCTCACTCCCTATTTCGATGTCATTAATTTGTGTTTCCCTGTTAGTTAACACTAAATCTAAAACATTATTTTCCCGTGTTGGTTCCTTAATGTGTTGCGTAAGAAAGCAATCGTCAATTAATTCTAGAAAATCTTCTGCTTCACTATACCCTGTTTTGTTCAACCAGTTTGAACCAGAATGATTTTCGAAAAGCTGATTTTAATAGCCTAAGAAATTTTTTGGGTCAAATTGATTGGAAAGTCTTGGGTATGGGGTGTGCGCCGGACTTGGAGCGAGACATGAACCCAGTGATAGGTGATGTAAATGGGGATGTCGATGTGGATTCAATATATAACTTATTTAAGAATATTCTAAACAAAGCACAGGAACGTAGTATACCACACAAATTGAATAGATCGAATACTAATGACCCAAAGTGGATAACAAAGAATTTGAAAAACCTTATAGGTAAAAAGAGAGCTTGGTACAAAAGGATTAAAAATGGGGAGGTCACTTTAGAACAGGAATTCGTTCAACTGGTTTAAAATGTTAAAAAAGAGATAAGGAAAGCAAAAAGAAACTATGAAGTTCGTATAGCAGGGCAAGCAAAGACAAATCCTAAAGGGTTTTTTCAGTTATATCGAACTAAGACTAGGGAAAGGATAGGCCCATTAAAAACTGAGACAGGTCAAATAACAGATAGTGATGAAGAGATGAGTAGTATTTTTAATAAATATTTTGTATCTGTATTTACTAAAGAGGAACTTAACAATTTGCCTTCAACCGAACAAGTCTATGTGGGTAGGAACGAGGACAGGTTGACGAGTTTAGCAGTTACCAGGGAGGATGTTCTTAAACAAATAGAAAAACTCAAACCAAACAAATCCCCAGGGCCGGATGAAGTGTTTGCCAGGGTGCTTAAAGAATGCAAAGGGGAGCTTTGTGACCCACTGTCAATCATATTTAATAAATCAATAGAGTCAGGCAGAGTGCCAAAGTTTTGGAAAGTTGCTAATGTGATACCAGTTTTTAAGAAAGGAGATAGATCACTTGCGTCTAACTATCGACCAATTAGCCTAACTTCTATTGTTGGAAAGTTACTCGAATCTATAATAACAAATAAAATTCGTCTTCATCTTGAAAAACATAAATTAATAATTGAGTCGCAACATGGTTTTATAAATGGCCGTTCATGTTTAACAAATTTGTTATTTTTTTATTCTAGCATAGTTGAGGCAGTTGATAGTGGTAAGGATTGTGATGTTGTGTACCTTGACTTTAGCAAAGCTTTCGATACAGTGCCACATGAAAGACTGATTAAAAAGATAGAGGCTCATGGTATTCGGGGTGCTATATTAAGCTGGATTAGGGCATGGCTATACAAAGGAAACAGAGAGTTAGTATAAATGGAGTCAAGTCAGAGTGGGAAAAGTCGCAACATGGTTTTATAAATGGCCGTTCATGTTTAACAAATTTGTTATTTTTTATTCTAGCATAGTTGAGGCAGTTGATAGTGGTAAGGATTGTGATGTCGTGTACCTTGACTTTAGCAAAGCTTTCGATACAGTGCCACATGAAAGACTGATTAAAAAGATAGAGGCTCATGGTATTCGGGGTGCTATATTAAGTTGGATTAGGGCATGGCTATACCAAAGGAAACAGAGAGTTAGTATAAATGGAGTCAAGTCAGAGTGGGAAAATGTTGTAAGTGGAGTGCCTCAAGGCTCTGTCTTGGGTCCTATGTTGTTTATAATATATATAAATGATTTAGATTCAGGTTTGAGTAGCAACATTTGCAAATTTGCCGATGATACGAAAATCGGTAGGGAAATAATTCGGAGGAGGACTCACTATCACTTCAAGTTGATCTAGATAGGGTTTTGAAATGGTCAAAGGACTGGCAGATGCAGTTTAATGCTGATAAATGTAAAGTTCTGAAGCTAGGTAATGATGATAGAGTTACAAGATACGAGCTAGATGGTGTTGAGATTGCGAAGTCGGATTGCGAAAGGGATCTGGGAGTTATAATTAGTAAGAATTTAAAACAAAAGGATCAATGCATAAATGTTCGTAATAAGGCAAATAGGACACTCGGATTTATTAATCGCAGCGTAAGTAACAAGACACCTGGTGTGATTCTCAAGCTATATCTTGCTCTGGTTAGGCCCCATTTAGATTATGCAGTTCAGTTTTGGTCGCCATATTATAGAATGGATATAAATTCACTTGAACGTGTCCAGCGTAGGATGACTAAGATAATTCCCCAAATTAGAAATCTCTCATATGAAGAAAGATTAACAAAGCTTAATTTGCATTCACTGGAAAGGCGAAGAGTTAGGGGTGACATGATAGAGGTTTACAAGTGGATGAATGGACATAACAAAGGGGATATTAATAGGGTATTGAAAGTATCAACACAGGACAGAACGCGAAACAATGGGTATAAATTGGATAAGTTTAGATTTAGGAAAGACTTGGGTAAATACTGGTTCAGTAACAGGGTTGTTGATTTGTGGAACCAATTGCCGCGTAACATTGTAGAGGTGGGGTCCCTCGATTGTTTCAAGCATGGGTTGGACGTGTATATGAGTGGGATTGGGTGGTTGTAGATGGGAGCTGCCTCGTGTGGGCCGGTGGGCCTTCTGCGGCTGCCTTTGTTCTTGTGTTCTTATGTTCTTATGTATATGAGTGGGATTGGGTGGTTATAAATAGGAGCTGCCTCGTATGGGCCAATAGGCCTTCTGCAGCTGCCTTTGTTCTTATGTTCTTATGTTTCGATACAGTGCCACATGAAAGACTGATTAAAAAGATAGAGGCTCATGGTATTGGGGGTGCTATATTAAGCTGGATTAGGGCATGGCTATACCAAAGGAAACAGAGAGTTAGTATAAATGGAGTCAAGTCAGAGTGGGAAAATGTTGTAAGTGGAGTGCCTCAAGGCTCTGTCTTGGGACCTCTGTTGTTTATAATATATATAAATGATTTAGATTCAGGTTTGAGTAGCAACATTTGCAAATTTGCCGATGATACGAAAATCGGTAGGGAAATTAATTCGGAGGAGGACTCACTATCACTTCAAGTTGATCTAGATAGGGTTTTGAAATGGTCAAAGGACTTGGCAGATGCACTTTAATGCTGATAAATGTAAAGTTCTGAAGCTAGGTAATAATGATAGAGTTACGAGATGCGAGCTAGATGGTGTTGAGATTGCGAAGTCGGATTGCGAAAGGGATCTGGGAGTTATAATTAGTAAGAATTTAAAACAAAAGGATCAATGCATAAATGTTCGTAATAAGGCAAATAGGACACTCGGATTTATTAATCGCAGCGTAAGTAACAAGACAACTGGTGTGGTTCTCAAGCTATATCTTGCTCTTGTTAGGCCCCATTTAGATTATGCAGTTCAGTTTTGGTCGCCATATTATAGAATGGATATAAATTCACTTGAACGTGTCCAGCGTAGGATGACAAAGTTAATTCCCCAAATTATAAATCTTTCATATGAAGAAAGATTAACAAAGCTTAATTTGCATTCACTGGAAAGGCGAAGAGTTAGGGGTGACATGATAGAGGTTTACAAGTGGATGAATGGACATAACAAAGGGGATATTAATAGGGTATTGAAAGTATCAACACAGGACAGAACGCGAAACAAAGGGTATAAATTGGATAAGTTTAGATTTAGGAAAGACTTGGGTAAATACTGGTTCAGTAACAGGGTTGTTGATTTGTGGAACCAATTGCCGCGTAACATTGTGGAGGTGGAGTCCCTCGATTGTTTCAAGCATGGGTTGGACATGTATATGAGTGGGATTGGGTGGCTATAAATAGGAGCTGCCTCGTATGGGCCAATAGGCCTTCTGCAGTTGCCTTTGTTCTTATGTTCTTATGTTCTTAAGTGAATTTATATCCATTCTATAGTACGGCGACAAAAACTGAACTGCATAATCTAAATGGGGCCTAACCAGAGCAAGATATAGCTGAAGAACCACACCAGGTGTCTTGTTATTAACGCTTCGATTAATAAATCCCAGTGTCCTATTTGCCTTATTACGAACATTCATGCATTGATCCTATTGTTTTAAATCTTACTAATCATAAACNAACAATGCAACAACAACATGGCAGATTAATATGATAAATCTCTGGTAACCCAAATTCTGTAACTCATCTCCAAAGACAATAATCAAGCAAATGCCTAAATCAAAACACTAATTGATCTATGATTAGTTACGTTAATTGATTGTCAACTGCAGTCGGCAAAAAGATTCTACATTAATCACAACCTGTCTCCTCCAGACAAGTCAACACAATAACTCGCTATCCATAATTTCACAATCATTTAACCCATCAAGCATTCAGTGCATTAATTACTGTAAAACGGACAGCTAATTAATCGAAAACGATGATGCCCCCCTCTCAGCAACATTCTCAACAAGTCTAGTTCAATTTCAATTTCATGATTGAGCCCGGCCCGAGGCAGTTAATTAACTAAATCAATTATTAACTATCCCAAGAACAGATAATTAATGCTGAACGAATACGTTTAAACTCAATCACTATCACCCTCTCAACAGTGCTCTTATCAAAACAATGTGAATTCACTTGGTGGTGTAATTACCCTTGATTAACTTGAGTGATTATTAACCGTCCCACAGACAGAGAATTAATCAAAAACGAATTATATTAGCTCATTGACTTCGCCCAACGACAGTCAGTCAAAAACACTTATGATAATAATACCCTTAATTAACTTGAGCTATTAATACCTGTCTCATGGACAGGTAACCAATTCGGAGCAAATTAAGCTATCACAATGACGTCGCCCACACCCTTAATTAACTTGAGCTATTAATTACCTGTCCCACGGACAGGTAACCAATTCGGAGCAAATTAAGCTATCACAATGACGTCGCCCACGACCATCAATCAACCGCTGTGTGAATTCAATTTGAAGGAAAAATGACATTACTTACCTTTAACTAACTTGAGTGATCAATTAACTGTTCCACGGAGAGATAATTGAACCTGAAACGTTTCCCGTTAACTCATTCTACTGCCCTCTCAACAGCTCCCTCATTTGCCCCAATACGAACATTCATGCATGATCTTTGGCATTAAATTCTTACTAATCATAACTCTCAGATCCCTTTTGCAATTCTTGTGCCTTGAGGCACTCCACTTATAACATTCTCCCAGTCTGACTTAACCCGATTTATACTAACTCTATTCCATTGGTATAGTCATGCCCTGGTTGATACCTGGTTGATGGGGGTTCTGGGAGTTCTTCTACTCCCCAAGCCCGGCCCGAGGCCAGACTGACTTGTGAGTTTGGTCTACCAGGCTGTTGCTTGGAGCGGCCCGCAGGCCCACATACCCACACAGCCGGCTGGTCCGGCACTCTTTGAAGGAAACAATCTAGTTTCCTCTTGAAGATGTCCACGGTTGTTCCTGTAATATTTCTGATGCTTGCTGGTTGCTGCTGCTTGCCCTAATCCAATTTAATACAGCACCTCCAATACCATGAGCTTCTATCTTTTTTAATCATCTTTCATGTGGCACTGTATCAAAAGTTTTTCTAAAGTCAAGGTACGCAACATCACAAACCTTACCACTATCAACTGCCTCAACTATGCTGGAATAAAATTATAGCAAATTTGTTAAACATGAACAGCCATTTGTAAAACCATGTTTTGAAATATTTATAAATAATGTTTTTCAAAACGAAGACGAATGATATTTGCAATTATCGATTCAAGTAACTGCAGACGAGGAGTCACAATAAAGTAGCTGAAATATGTGACCAAACCACACACTAGAAAGTGAAGAGACGACGACGTTTCGGTCGGTCCTGGATCATTCTCAAGTCAATTGTGATTAGGGATGTTGTTATTGTTGCCTCAGATTTAGCTACTCAGAACGAAGTGTCCATGTAACCCTTACTCTGGGTTTGGTGGAGGTGGAACCCAGAGCACGGTAAAAGCTGCTACCCGAGTTAAGTATAGTAATAGTTCATCTCATTGCCTCTACAGGAAAATCTCATGAATACTAAAGTATACTAATCAAGGAAGTTACTTTACTGTATACGCGCGAGATCTCGTCACCATAGGGTGGAGAGACTGCACCTGACTACTGACGAGCGATGACAGAGGGTCATCCTCATCCCCTGACTCGTTGGTGAAGCCATGAGTCAGCACTGCTGAGTCAGGAACTAGACCCGCTGAAGGCAGTTCTAATTTCTCTCTAGCGTGATATTGTTTCAATTTATTTACATGAATTGTCTTTTCCACCTGGTCCTCGAATACTCCTTTTATAACAAGATTAATCGGCCCCGCCCTTTTAACTACTCTATACGGACCTCGCCACCTCGGAGCTAGTTTCCTACTCTGATTGGCGGGTGCAGCCTCATTCACTCTCAATTCACTCTAAAATCTTCATATATCACACTAATGAATTCTTCTGGCTTCCTTCCTTCAACTCAAGAGGGTGCACTTTCCTGTCATAAAAATGAACATACCGATTCCGTGCCTTCTTGGACGCTTCAGCTGCAATATTCCATGCATTTCTCATTTTTCCAAGGACCTCTGAAGGATAGTCCTACCCGTATGCAATATTATGTCTGTTAATCAGACCTGAGAGGAAATTGCATGAATTACCAGTAAACAAATAAAGGGGTTAGGAGTTAATCGATTGGCGGATGGCAGTATTCAAGGCTAATTGAACATAGGGTAGGTGTTCATCCCAAGAGTTCGCGTCATGTTCAGCAAGGATTGCAAGCATATCCTTGACTGAACGATTAGTCCGTTCCGTCATTCTGTTTGTTTGTGGGTGGAAGGCTGTTGTAAAAGCCGAAGTTGTCTCTAAAATCTTACAAACTTCTCTAAATATATTCCCATTGAATTCTTGACCCCGGTCAGAGACTAAAACTTTAGGAGGTCCGAATACAGTAACGAACCTACGCAAGCACGCATCTGCAACCGTACGAGAATCCTTCTGAGGTAGTGCAACTAGTGTATTGTACCTAGACAAATGGTCAACTAGCACCAACACGTATCTATTCCTTGAATGACTGTGATGTAAATCAATCAAATCGGCCCCCACACGATCTAGAGGTTTACGAATTTCAGGAAATTTCTGAAGTGGGGCTTGTACCTTGAGGGTGCCTTTCCTCCTCTGGCAACGAGGGCACGACTTCACGAAATTTATTACTTCAGAAAGTAATCATGGGAAATGAAATAGAGACTTTGCCTTTAATTGGGTTTTAAAGATCCCCGGATGCCCTGCAATTTTAGATGCATGCGCAAGCTTTAGTGCTGATGACCGCAACGCGTCCGGAACAACTAGTTGAAATACTGCCCTATCATTCTGGCTATTAACGTAATACAGGACGCCCTGTTTCATCTCAAAATCATGAATAGGTAAGTTCTTTTTCGGGTATTTTCCTCCTTCTAAACACTCAATAATTTCTTTCCATCTAGGCTCGCTTATCTGGTATTCTCTCATTTTATCTGATGGAATTGTTTCAATATTTTCATTAACTTTAACTGACGCTATGTTTCTACTTAGCGTATCTGGCACATGTGCTGGACCAGGCTTGTACAAAATCTGGAATGAATGGGCCGAAAGTTCGTGAGACCAGCGTGACATTCGTGGGCATTTTGCTCGCTTCTTAAAGATGTGTGTCAACGCTCGATGGTCTGTGTAAATTTCAAAGTGCCGCTGAAATAGGTAAGGCTCGAAATACCTAACTGATTCTACTACTGCCAGTGCTTCCCGATCCATAGCTGAATAACGAACTTCAGGTCCTTTGACCTTTCTACTGAAATAGGCTACCGGATGGGATAAATTATCCGCATCTCGCTGAATTAAGCATCCGCCAGTAGCTATACCGCTGGCGTCAGTGTTCGCCTCCCACTCTTTCTCAAAATCAGGAATAGCCAATACCGGTGTCGTGATTAGTTGGTCCTTCAGCTTGCGATAGGCTTCGTCATGCTCAGATTTCCACACAAACTTCGCATTTTTTCTTTGTCAGATCAGTAAGGGGTGCTGAAATGCCAGCGAAACCTTCCATATGAAGACGAAAATATCCGGCCGCCCCCAAAAACCTACACACGTCCTTTGCTGTCCTTGGAGTAGGCATGTCAGCAATGGCGCGGCAAGAATCTGGGTCAGGTCGGATACCGTCTGAATACACCTGGAACCCCAGAAATTTGAATTTCTGGGCCGCCAGGGTGCACTTCTGAACGTTTAGCTTGAACCCTGCCTGATCTAACAACGTCAAAGTCTCATTTAAGTCCCTTAGGTGTTCCTCAAACGTCCTGGAATATATCACAACATCATCCAGGTACGCTAAAGAATGCCTACCCAGGACCGGACTAAGTATGAAGTTTATGGCCCTCTGAAACGACGAAGGCGCTGTCTTTAAACCAAACGGCATCCTACAGAATTGATAAGTGTGCCTACCATCCGAGAATGCTGTTTTATCCCTATCCTGTTCGGCCACCGGAATCGCCCAATACGCCGATTTCGCGCCAAGAGTTGAGAAATACTTAGCAGCACCAAATTGATCTATTATCTCCTGTATTCGGGGCAACGGATACACATCACCCTTAGTTATTTCGTTCACCTTTCGGTAGTCAACACAGAAACGATAACTACCGTCTGGTTTCCGAACTAGCACAACAGGAGAGAGCCACGGTGACGTACTAGGCTCTATCACGCCCTGCCTCAACATTTTCTGGCACTCCTCCCTGATAACGTTCTTTGCCTGTTCCGGCAACCTCCACTGTCTCGTGTACACAGGCAAATGATCACCAGTTGGAATGGTGTTCTCAATCTTATCAAGGAGACCAATCTGGTCATCCTCTGTCGCAAATAATTTAGGGAATTTCCGCAAAACTCCTCTCAGTGCCTTCATATCCGCCTGTGTAACATGTTGCAAATCAAGTGCTGAAATTAATTTGTCTACCTCTTCTACATTCCGTGCAACATTCTTCGTCTCATACTGTACTTTGGATGGTGTTTTATTCTCTGTCATGTTCAATACACTACATTGTGCAGTGACGGTTGTCGTCTCAGCTGACTCATGGTGAAAGATTTCTGTGTCCTCCACCATGGTTCCCTGAGATACCCTATCACCTGCCCTGAAGCGAAACGTCTTATGTGAAAGATTGACAATTGGAATGAGTGCACCTTTATCGAGCACTACAATTAAGTAATGAGGAATTAATAAGCTATCACATCTCCCAGCCACCTGAAGGGTGGTACCTGCTTGTATGTGACGTCCCACGGCTACTTTGATAAATTTAACAGAATGTGATGGGCAACTCTGTTTGGTCAATGCATGCAATGCACATGATCTCTTAAATGTGTCTGGAAGAGATTTAAAAATCAATTTTGGATAGTGCGCATTATGTTTTTGCTTCCTCGTAATTGAAGCTACAACTGGGGAATGGTCGATCATCTCCACTGGGTAGGAAGTCTGTCTCAACTGTAACCTGCAGTTCCTAGCCCCTTTTTGAGCAGACAAGGAATAATCAAATTGTGACAGAAAATCAGTCCCCATTAAGATGTGACCCGGAAAATCAAGGTTCTCTACGATCGTATATGTGTGAGGCTGCAATTCCCCATCAATCTCAAAATTAACTAGTTTGACCCACGATCTCAATCTTTTCCCCATTGACCGCTGTTAATGTCTTTGCGCTACGTTTAAGACGTGCATACTTAAAATCGCTGAAGGCTGACTTTTTAATTACAGTTGCCTGGCTTCCTGTATCAATCCTCAATCCTTTCACCTCAAAAGTAGGCCTACCATCACTAGGAGCCTTCTTTCATTCTTTCGTATTTGTGACTTTACAGTCCCTCTGTATGTGTCCGCGCTTCCCACAGGAGTAACGCCTCCGCGGGTCCCTGTTGGTACCCCGCGTAGGGTGGCTCGAACGTGCAGCTGAGGGCTGCTTCCCGCCTGACGAACCCGCGCCGCAGTTACTTGGCTTGGCCCCCTCGCCTTTACTTAACGCCTCTACGTATGGGGACGACTGAGTGCCCGGCGTCTCCGTGCGCATCTGCCTGTCTAAGGCTGTGGCGGCCTGTTGGACTAGTTCTTTATAACTCACAAACGCTCCCTCCGCAGCTAAAAATGGCCCCATAGAAGAAGGTTACGTTCTGCAGAACAATTGTTTGACTAATAGCTCTGCCTGACTCGAATCTAACCCCAGTTCCGTAGTTAGATCGTCAACCCTACTCTTTAATAGCGTCTCGAAATCTTTGATGGTGCTGCGGTCATCCTTCTTAAGTGACTGCAGGTAAATCTGAGCTTCATCTTCTGACACCTTTTCCTTAAATCTGTCCCTAATCGCTTGGACAAACTAAGGCCAAGTCGTCAGGTGCCGAAGCTCTGTCAATCTCGCCAGTGGACCGGCTACGTCCACGCAAGCCCCCATAGCGAGAGTAATCTTCAAACTATCCTCTGGGATAGCCTCCAGCATCGCACTAATCTGCCAAAGCCAGTCTTCCTCTCGGCGGTTGCGTTCCACCTTATTAAGTGGCAACTCCGTACCTCTGAGTGTCGGCAGAGACATCTTGGGAATCAGACTCATAATTCCCGGTTTGTGTGACGCGGGGCTACTGGAAGTGGGTGGGCCCTGGGGTTGAGGCTGGGGTTGGGGTTGAGGTATGGTGTGGGTAGCCTGGGGTTGGGGTATGGTGTGGGTAGCTTGGGGTTGGGGTATGGATTGAGGTTGGGGTTGGGTTTGAGGGATGGTGTGGGTATCCTCGGGTTGGGGTATGGAATGAGGTTGGGATTGGGGGTTGAGGTATGGTGTGGGTGGCCTGGGGTTGGGAAAAAGGTATGGGTATGGCTTGGGTAGCCTGGGGTTGGGAAAAAGGTAGGGGTATGGCGTGGGTGGCCTCGGGTTGGGGTATAGATTGAGGTTGGGGTTGAGGTATGGTGTGGGTGACCTCGGGGTGGGGTATGGATTGAGGTTGGGGTTGAGGTATGGTGTGGGTGGCCTCGGGTTGGGGTATTGAGTAGGGTTGGGGTTGGGGGTTGAGGTATGGTGTGGGTGGCCTGGGGTTGGAATAGGAATGAGGTGGCCTGGGGTTGGAGTTGGTATGGTATGGCCTGGGCTTGGGGGAAGGATTGGTATAGGAATTGAGGTTTGGGTTGGTATAGGAATTGAGGATGGGGTTGGTATAGGAATTGAGGATGGGGTTGGTATAGGAATTGACGATGGGGGTGGATATAAGAGGTTGGGTTAAAGTTGTTGTAGTGACGGGTGAGGTGTACGTAGGTGTTGTGGTATTGGTGTTATGTGGGGTGGTTCCTACTGTTGGTGTGGTTGTTCATGTTCCCAATGAACAGGTTGCTGGTCATTTTCCCTACTGAACGAAGTGGGGCGTCCTACCGTACTGACTTATGCCCCCTGTCCAGCTCCCTGTATCCCCTGTTGGCATGGCGTCGATGTTGTATGTGGGGGAACCCAAGACGGCTCCCCCTACTCTTGGGACGAATACGGTCTATAACCGTATGTGTACTGGAATGGGAAGATACCCTCGACTGCTCAGTCCCATGCAGAAACCGTGACCCCGTCGCCTCAGTCCCACTGACTCCCCCTGTGACGTCAGCTGAGCTACCTGAGCGGTCCACCAGGTCCCCCGTGGTGTCGGAAGAGGTGCTGTCCTCTAAACTTTCACTCCCACTGGTCCCTACTGACTGGTCACTGTCTGGGTTAAACATTCCCTGTGATTCCCTGTGTGCCATGTCTCTTGTGACTACCCTATAATTCACCCTCGACCCAGATTCACTACAACTGTGATCTTACACAAATAAAAAAAATAATTCACAGCTCTTTTTCCAAGAGAAAACCAACGAAATTCCCAAAAATAGGAAATACAATGATTAATCAAGAGAATCGCTGAAGTGAATTCAATGAATGAGCGTCTGTCCTGCACTCATGTTCGACCGTGAAATAACCCACAGTTCTATTACTGAAAACTAAGTCCTTTACGTGAAAAAATTAAAGAATCCAATTTATATAAAACAATTAAAATGAGAAAGTAACTAACGTGCAGCACTTGTGATGGATTAATAAAGAATATTTACTATACTTGAACACTAGATGCACTTGAAGTAAACAGCGTGGCCGCTAATGACTGATGAAGCGGGACCAGCTGCACTGAAAAAACACAAGTCCACCGCATTTCCGCTTAAACACTTAAAAATCTAATTTTTTTATTCTGAAGGAAAATAACTAGTTTTACTTTACTTAACCGTTCTAGCGACTAATATAGACACCCAGGACATATCTTTGCTCACCAAAATTGAATTTTCACCAAAAACTGCGTTTTTACTCAAATGCTGGACTCTGCCAATTTTTCTGCACCCGGAAAAAAGTCTATTACCCCAAATATCGCAAAACTTCCTTAATTCGCAAAACTGGGTTTTTCGTTCACAGATATAAATACGCTGTTATTTAATACTGACGCTGTATACAGAACAATACTGACGCCTTGGGCGGTTTCAACACTCATTAATTCGAATTTTCATCAAAATCCGAGGTTTTCACCTCAACTGAACTCTGACAAAAATACAACACGATTTCCTCGAAAAAAATAACTAAATTCGGCAAAAATGTAATTATCACTGTTTAATGCTTAAGAACAAAATTACATCCCTTGCGTGCACTAGAGAATAATTCTAGCCCTAGAATATACACGAAACATGAAAATTCGAATTTTCGCCAAAAAGTCCGATTCTAGCCCAAGCTGGACTTTGAAAATTTTCCACCTAAGTTTCTACCAAAAAAAGTTCTATGTCTGAAAACGCAATTCTACTGTCTTACGGGTAAAAACTAGAAAAATATCAATTGCATCGACTGGGGAATCCTAATGATGCCCAGATCATATACGTTACCCGCGAATACCAATTAATTATAGTTAACGACTTTCCGACATTAACTTAGTCGAAAACTTATTCCAAAATACTTAGAAATATTTCCACGAGCTCTATCAAGCATTTACAATGAAAATTACTATCCCTTAACATAAACTCCTTCACTAACTATAGTGACCAACATATAGTCCAGAGGATCAAATCCAGAGGATTAACTACACTCTAGAAAACCATGCCTCTGACTTAAACTAATACAATAGGGAATAGGAATAATAAATGTACGGACTTAACGTAATGTACAAGAAAATTACTGAACACTTGGGAAAATTTTTTAACCGGTGATTGAATTTAAGGGAAAAAATGTATTTATCTCTAGAAAAACGCCAATAAAAGAAATTACTTTACATATATTTAATTATACTTAATTCAAAGATACACTCGATTTACTCCTATAATCGCTCCTACCGGCTCGCCATACTGCGCCTAGCCTATGGGTCTCGACCATCTAGGTTCTAACAGAGTGACATGCAGCTTTCAGCAACAATTAAGACTAGACACGACTCAACCTCTACTATGTGTGCGATCACTTAGTCGTTGTGCGATTTACGTTTTCCCTAGCGTTTTGGGTCGTCTAACATCGCCTTCGGATAAATCTCCTGGCATCCCACAGATAAATCCGTCCAGACAGCCCACAAGGAACTGCTCTTGAGAGTATGGTGGCTCCCAACATCTCTGAATCAATTGCAATGGGTCGAATAAGGTACCCAGTCCAATCAATTTGGAGCGGTCTCCTATTCAATAAATCTTATCAGCCTAACTTACTAACTAATCCTTAATCGTATCAGCCTGCACGACCTCAAGATTCGCCAACCCCCACTCAACCGCACTGTTGTGAGGCACACTGCTAATCCTGGCCCGCGGCCTGTTGCTGTCCTCCCTAGCATCTACGCACATGTCCGAATGGCTAGACGCATGAACCTTTCAACAATTTCAAACGTACCTGCACCTGGTCCTTAATCTTTATTCGCGTCTCAAACCAAGGGACCCCCAGAGCTATACTTGAGCCGACCCCCGCCACGTGGTCTTAAACCGTTGACCGACTTAAGATTCTACAACCTTGTGACGTGAAACAGACTTCTAGCAAAACTCTAGAATTGCCTTGCGCTGCCACCACCAGACCATTACCACTGAGCAATGACCGTGGTATGGATCGATCATGCTAATCAATAAACCTTGGGGCTTGATCCCTAATAGTAATATATGAAATTGGATTTACGTTAAGTGTGGAATTAATTAAAATCAAAGGGATAATGAATTCTGATTCGGTGTTAGAATCGGCGCCCAACTCAACTCGGCCTCTAAGGCTACACACGTGGTACAGAACAATATACATAAATTACATGAAATGGAAATTAATAAAAAAGACAATTTAATAGCTAAATGGTTTATTCATAAACTAAACAAAATCTAAATCAAAACACTCCCTGGCTTAACACTTCCTACATGAACCGGCAATGAGTTGAACTAATTCCCTATACCAAACTCTTATAGCAAACTCTACCTTGAGGCGACCAGGTAGATGTTAGTGCTAGGTCTTGGGCCAATGATTGAGGCCACCTGCCCGGGCCGCTCCTGGAACCACACTGTCCTTCCCACATGCTCCTTTACCCAGAAGCCCAGATCGCCATTCTTCCGCCTTGTTTACTAAGTTACTAGCAAGGCTTAAGTTTAACAACTAATCTCTGTTGTACTGAACGACCCAGATTGGTTGAATTCTTTTAAATAAAGTTAATTACACAAGCATCTTAGGGAAGGGCTATTTCTGATTACAAAATGGCTATTTGACCTTTGAGAAATAGTGGACGTGGAAACTCTGATGACCTGCGACCTCAGGTCGGCCAAATTGTTCCGCGCCCAAGTCTAGTCTCGCTAGTGACGTCACTGATGGTGACTTAACTCATTATCCTGACAATCAGGATACTCTTGATACTATAAACAGGAATATTATACAATTTGAATGAAGACTTAATTTCTCTATATTACTGAATAATGTGGAATAATTCATTATACGAAATTGTGAACGGTATACATATAATATTATAAATATTAAATATATAAATATATACATATAATTTTATAAAGAGTTAAAAGGACTGACATCAGCAAGTGATCCACACAGTAAACCACAAATACAACACAATACATCAGACAATGGAGAGGTGTGGTGAGTGCTCGGGAGTACTGGGAAAACGTACTGTAGGCGTAACGTGTTGCATCTGTAACATAAGATTTCACCTGGGCTGCACAGAAGTATCTCCAGGATGCACAAAAAGGCAAGGAATTTACTGGGTCTGCAAAGATGACAGATTAATGTTAGAGAACATAACTAAACTGATGAAAAACATTCCCGAGTCACAGAGATTATCATTCACAGACAAGCTACCAGTGATATAAGTGGACTGGGAAAAGACAACATTGGTTAACGACCAAAACCCAGGAACAGATAGTTTAGAGAACCGCAGCAGTAATGTGGAGAAAGAGGGTATTGAAGTACATAATAACAGCAATATTGCAGAGCCGGGTAATATAAACGATGAGAGCAACAGTGAGACTGAGTGCATAAATGAAGGAATTGGGACGAAAAGCGGAGATGGCTCCAATAAAGAGGTAGAGAAGACAGACACAGATATAAATACTTTGAAAAATGCAAAACCGGAACACATTTGCAAATTCTACGCTAAAGGAATATGCAAATATGGAAAATTAGGAACAAAATGCCATTTTCTGCATCCTCGAAAATGCAGGAACTTGTTGGCGAGGGGTACATGCCGTTTTTTAACACGGTGTAGATACTTCCACCCCAAATTATGTCAATTTTCAATTAGGGACAAAAAACTCTACAATCTTCATTGTCCGGAATTCCACATGAGAGGTACACAACGTTATAGACGGGAAGATCAATATGACACTACTGGCAATTTTTTAGAGGAAGGCAGAAACAGAGCAGAAAATATAAGAGAGAGGAACAGTCAGATGGAACCACTACAGAATTACAGAGGGGAAGGGAGATACCCACAAGACTGGAATACACATTACCAACAAACACACAGGTACTACACCACACAACACTCGCCCCACTACCGAAACTGGACGAATCACTTCGAAAACAACACACCCTGGACGCAAACACAGTGGCCTCCTTACCGGAGCCTCAGATATTAACACTAAGTAAGGCATCCAGCACTTCCACTACCACGATAACATCATTTATATTTGCCAACATTCAAGGTATAAAAACACGCAAATCAAACAAAGTTCACTTTATAGATGGTCTCCTTCATGAGGAAAATGCAGTGCTTGCAGCCCTAACAGAACCCACACAAAGGACTACCATGGTGGTGAAATATGGATCTCGGAGTACAATCTTTTCAGTTGTGATAGGAAACACCGGCTCCAGGGTGGGGTCAGCCTATACATCAAAGACACACTCATCTGTACTGAGCTGCTAAACACCTCAAATGATATGGTGGAAGTGCTGATAATCAAAATAGAGATTCTAAATGTAGCTATTGTCCTTGTATATAAGTCACCGGAGGCAAACCCTCAGCAGTTTAAAGACCAACTAATGAAAGTAGAATACTGCTTGGAAAACCTCACAAATCCAGCTCCGAACATCATCCTGCTTGGGGACTTCAACCTACGGCACCTGAAATGGAAGCACCTGGCTAATACAGTAATATCAGAAAGAATACCAGGAAGTAGCCTTAATGAACAGGCACATGCAAATGACCTGCTACGGATGTGCGACAGGTTTGCCTTAAACCAGCAAATAGTAGAACCAACTAGGAAGGAGAACACGCTGGACCTCATTTTCACTAATAATGATGAATTGATCAGGAACATAATGATTACAAATACCTGTTACTCAGATCACAACTTAATTGAAGTTATGACAACCATGGGGAATAGACCTTCAAAACCAGTCCAGATTCCCGGTGGAGGAGATTTCAGCAAATTCAACTTCAATAATAAACAGATAAACTGGGAGCAAATAACCAGGACTTCGCAGAAATAAACTGGGAAGAACAGCTAGAAAATGCAAACCTGAACCAGTGCCTGAAAAAAATAACTCAGTAGCACTAGAAATATGTTCAAACCGCATCCCCCTAAGAAAAAAGAGGAAGAGATGCAGATTGGAACGAGAACGTCGTTCCCTATATAGGCGAAGAAAACGAATCGCGGAACAACTTGAGAGTCGCACCCTATCTCAAGAACGGCGAAGAAGGTTAGGTAGAGAAATAGGAACAATTGAACTCAAGCTACAAGAATCATACAAAACATAGGAGAGGCAAAGAGAGCAAAAGGCCATCAGTGAAATAGAGAGAAATCCGAAATATTTTTTCTCCTATGCAAAGTCAAGATCAAAAACCACATCTAGTATCGGGCCCCTGCGAAAGGGAGATGGAACTTTCACCGATGACAACAAAGAAATGAGCGAGCTACTGAGGAAGCAGTACGACTCTGTCTTCAGCGAGCCATTAAACGCACTAAAGATCGATAACCCAAATGAATTTTTCATGGATATGATACCAACATCAAATCATATATCAGACGTCACCCTATCCCCACTGGATTTTGAAGAAGCCATAAACAGTATGCCTATGCACTCTGCACCAGGCCCGGATTCTTGGAACTCCATATTCATCAAGAACTGTAAAAAACCACTATCGCAGGCCCTTCACATTCTGTGGAGACAAAGCCTAGATACTGGCGTTATTCCTGATATACTAAAAACAGCAGAGATAGCACCACTTCATAAAGGAGGAAATAAGGCAGAGGCAAAAAATTACAGACCGATAGCGTTAACATCGCACATCATAAAATTTTTGAGAGAGTGCTAAGAAGTAAGCTCACAAAATACATGGAATCACAGCATCTCCATAACCCCGGACAACATGGTTTCAGAACAGGGCGCTCTTGCCTGTCGCAGTTGCTGGACCACTATGATATGGCATTAGATGCTATGGAAGACAAACAAAACGCTGATGTAATTTACACAGATTTCGCAAAAGCTTTTGATAAATGTGACCATGGTGTTATTGCACATAAAATGCGCTCAAAAGGAATTACCGGAAAAATAGGCAGATGGATCTACAATTTCCTGACCAACAGAACCCAATGTGTAATAGTCAACAAAATAAAATCCAGCCCATCAACCGTTAAGAGCTCAGTCCCCCAGGGTACTGTGCTTGCTCCAGTACTTTTTCTCATCCTCATATCGGACATAGACAAGAACACAACCTATAGCACTGTATCATCCTTTGCAGATGACACTAGGATCTTCATGAGAGTAGGCAACATAGAGGACACGGCAAACCTCCAGTCAGATGTAGATCAGGTCTTTCTATGGGCTACAGAAAATAATATGGTGTTTAACGAAGATAAGTTCCAGCTCATGCGCTATGGAAAAAATGAAAATATAAAAACGGAAACCACGTACAAAACTCAGACAAATCATAACATAGAACGAAAAGGCAATGTAAAGGATCTGGGTGTACTCATGTCGGAAGACCTTACCTTTAAAGAACACAATAAAGTAGCCGTCACAACTGCAAGAAAAATGACAGGTTGGATAACAAGAACTTTTCACACTAGAGATGCTATACCGATGATGACACTTTTCAAAACGCTTGTGCTCTCTAGAGTGGAGTACTGCTGCACAATGACAGCCCCTTTCACAGCTGGAGAAATTGCTGACCTAGAGAGCGTGCAGAGGTCCTTTACTGCTAGAATCCACTCAGTAAAACATCTAAACTATTGGGACCGACTAAAGAGCCTAAATCTGTATTCCCTTGAGCGCAGGCGGGAGAGATACATAATAATTTACACGTGGAAAATATTAGAGGGGCTGGTCCCAAACCTGCACACAGAAATAACATCACATGAGACCAGAAGACATGGCAGGATGTGCAGAATACCCCCGTTGAAAAGCAGAGGTGCAACAGGTACTCTGAGAGAACTCTATCAACATCAGAGGCCCGAGACTGTTCAACACGCTTCCGCTACACATAAGGGGATAACTGGCAAACCCCTCACAGTGTTCAAGAGAGAACTGGATAAGCACCTCCAAAGGATACCTGATCAACCAGGCTGTGACTCATACGCCAGGCTGCGAGCAGCCGCATCCAACAGCCTGGTTGATCAGTCCAGCAACCAGAAGGCCTGGTCGATGACCGGGCCGCGGGGACGCTAAGCCCTGGAAGCACCTCAAGGTATCCTCAAGGTAAGGCGGCAGTTATTTTCACCGCCAATCCCACCCTCCCCCCGGGATTCGACCATGTGCTTGGGGTCAGGTCCCTACCCGTGGTTTCTAGAACATTCTGAATCCTTCCTACAACAACTAGTTTGTTACACAAGCGCAGGTTGGACATGTTTATGAGTGGGATTGGGTGGTTATAGATAGGGGCTGCCTCATATGGGCCAATAGGCCTTCTGCAGTGGCCTTAGTTCTTAAGAACATAAGAACAAAGGCACTTAACCCCATTTATACTAACTCTCTGTTTCCTTTGGAATAGCCATCCCCTAATCCAACTTAATATAGCACCCCCAATACCATGAGCCTCTATTTTTTTTATCAGTCTTTCATGTGGCACTGTATCAAAAGCTTTGCTAATGTCAAGGTACACAACATCACAATCCTTACCACTATCAACTGCCTCAACTGTGCTAGAATAAAAAGATGGCAAATTTGTTAAACATGACCGGCCATTTGTAAAACCATGTTGCGACTCATTTATTTATTTATGTTTTTCAAGATGAAGACGAATTGTATTTGCAATTATCGATTCAAGTAACTTTCCCACAAAGACGTTAGGGTAATTGGCCGATAGTTTGATGCAAGGAATCTATCTCCTTTCTTAAAAATTGGTACCACATTAGCTACCTTCCATGACTCTGGCACTCTACCTAACTCTACTGATTTATTAAATATAGTAGGCAGTGGCTCGGAAAGCTCCTCTTTGCATTCTTTAAGCACCCTGGCAAACACTTCATCCAGCCCTGGGGATTTGTTTGGCTTTAGTTTTACTATTTGTTTAATCACATCCTCCCTGGTAACTGCTAAACTAGTCAACCTGTCCTCATCCCCACCCACATATATTTGTTCGGCTGAAGGCATATTGTTAAGTTCCTCTTTAGTAAATACAGATATAAAATATTTATTGAAAATACTACTCATCTCCTCTTCATTATCCGATATTTGACCTGTCTCAGTTTTTAATGGACCTAACGTTTCCCTAGTCTTAGTTCGATATAACTGAAAAAAAAAAACTTTAGGATTTGTCTTCGCTTGCCCTGCTATGCGAAATTCGTAGTTTCTTTTTGCTTTTAATATCTCTTTTTTAACATTTCTAACAGTTGTACGAATTCCTGTTCTAAACTAACTTCCCTATTCTTAATCCTTTTGTACCACGCTCTCTTTTTACCTATAAGGTTCTTCAGATCCTTTGTTATCCACTTTGGACCATTAGTATTCGATCTATTCAATTTATATGGTATACTACGTTCCTGGGCTTTGCTTAGAATAATTTTAAATAGGTTATATTTTGAATCCACATTGAAATCCCCTTTTCCGTCACCTCTCGCTGGGTTCACGTCTAGCCCACACCCCATCCCCAAGACATCCCAATCTATTTGACCCAAAAAATTTCTTAGGCTATTGAAATCAGCTTTTCGAAAATCGGGCACGTTAACAGAATTTTCTCCTACAGATCTATTCCATTCTATGCTAAATCTGATTTCTTTATGATCACTGTTCCCTAGCTCACTCCCTATTTCCATGTCCTTAATTTGTGTTTCCCTGTTAGTTAACACTAAATCTTAAATGTTATTTCCCCGCGTTGGTTCCTTATGTTCTTATGTTCTTACTGCAATGTCTCTGGATATCTTTTTGCCAGGCTTGAAAGAGGAGTGACCAGTGGCTTGTTCGTACCATATCGCAGTGGATCTTCCTTCCAATACTTTAGCTCTGTGGCGACTTTTGATAGTTGAGAATATTTTCTTCTTGATTTGCTCCTTAATCTGTGAAGATGTGAGTCGTTGTACGTCTTGAGATGGTTTCCGTTGTTGTTCTATTACTTCCTTGAGCCTCTGCAGGTCACATGCTGATTTTTTGACTGGTAATCTTTCAATGATTATCTTTAGATTCGATTCTTCCCATGGAGGAGGCTGTCGAAAGTGTTGATATGGTCTGTCTTCCCCTTTGTTTTTAATGGTCCACTTCAGGTCCATTTTCTCTAAAATCTTGATCAGATTATCCATCCATGATCTTGTTCTTTATTGTAGGTTTTTCTGAAAAGATCTCTGTATGCTGTCTTTGATTGACAGTCTGGCGGTTGTTTCAGTAAGTGTTGCTATTATGGTGGCTATCCTTTGTTTCATCCTGTTTTCTAATGCTGGTAAATTGGTTTCCATTCTAAGGTTCTCCCTACACGTCCTTATAGGTGCTTCCAGCATTGTTCTCAGAGCATCATTTTGAGACATTTCCACTTTCTCCCATTGGTTATCACTGAGGGATGTAGGAGCAGGGGTAGCATAGTCAATGAGTCACCTAACTGCTTGAACGTAGTACATTTTGAGTACTGGTAGAGATGCATCCTCTCTAAGGATGCGCAAGGAGCGCAATGCTGAGTTTCTGCCTTTACAGCGTTGCCGAAGATATTCAATTTCTTGAGTGAATTTCAACTGGTTGTGTATTATGACTCCTAGGTATTGAAAAGGGGTAACAGTAACCCACTCAATTTCTTGTCGTTGTATTGCGAATCTGTAATCGCAATACAAGGCCCTGTCCTTGAGTTCTCATTTTAACGGCAATAGCTTTTGTTTTATTGGTGTTTATTTTCACTGCTATGCGTTCCGCTTCCTTGCTGATAATATCTAGGCCTTTTTGTGCATGGTTCCTTGTGCCTTTGCCATTGATGATGACCACAAAATCGTCTGCATAGTTAAGAAGTTTGGCTTTTGGTAGCTTGAGATTCATGAATTGTTCCATGAGACAGTTGAAGAGGAAGGGGCTTAGTATTCCCCTGCGGAGTTCCATTTTCCAGCATCTTTGAGGTCGATGTTTTTCCTTGGAATTTGACTTTAGCTTCTCGGTTAAGCAGGCTTCCTTTGGCAAAAGCAAGAGCGTGTCCTTTGATTTTCTTATCCACAAGGCAGCACAGTGTAGCAGGAGCACTGGCTAACTCGAAGGCTTTTTCAAGGTCTAGGAAAATAAGGATTCCAGGTTTGTCATTGATTTGATCCAGGAGAGAGGTAAGGTATCCTGTGGTTCTAACACCTTTTCTGTGAGCAAACATGTAGTGGATTGGCTTTCCATTCAATTCGATTAAGGGCCATTCTTTCTGCAATTTTGGCCAAACAGCTTGTTAATGAGATGGGTCTTGGATTTCCTGGGTCTTTAGGTTTTGGAATGGGAACTATAATGGCACTGTTCCAAGAGAGTGGTCGGGTTCTTGTCACCCATAACCTGTTGATGAGATTGAAGAAGGTTTCTTCACCCTTTTCTCCTAGCTTGGCTAGCATGTTGTAAGTGATTTTGTCCTCGCCTGGAGCTGTATTTTTAGTTTTCTTTGTAGCACTTCTCAGTTCTTTCAGATCGAAAGGTTGGTCTAGTTCTTCAGGTAAGGCTTAAGCATCATCTATTTTTTTCCATCTTGCTGCTTGAAGTCTTTGTTGGTGAGTCAGAGTTGCTTGAGGAAGTTGAGTGGCACTGGCTCTTGAAGCAAATGGATTTGCTAGCCTTTCTGCTTCTTGCTCTGGTGCGGCGGAGCAGGAGGCGATTTTCTTTTGGCCTTGTTGATCTGCCTCCAGATGTCGCCCAAGGATGTATGCTGATTTAGCTTGGCACACCGCTCGAGCTATTTTTCTTCTCTGATTTTTGCTGTTTCTTCGTGCACATGTTCTCGGACAGCTCTAAGAAGTCCTAGATTACCTTCGCTTCTATCTCTTCTGAAATTCTTTCGTGCACAATTTAGTCTGTTATGATTGATTTTTTGATTGTTGCCGCCGAAGGCGGCTAGTTTATTGTGCACCCCATACTCATCCTGTGAGCGGTAGCGCAAAAGCATTACAGAGGGCACAAAAGGTCTTTATCAGACCTCATCTTAGATTATTACATAAACAATTTCATCTATCCTTCACACCTTATAGTTACAATGTCAGCTAGTTACAGAGAAAGTGCTATTTCAAGAGCTACATATTTACAGTAAGTCATCATACATTAATGGTAGGTCTTATCGCTAATACATAATAGTTTGACCAATGGGGACATTACAGAGTCATAGGGGGGCTTCTGTTTCTTGTTAGTCTTCAATAATACACTACTTGTTTCTGAATCTCGTATGTCGTTCATCTACTGGAAGCGAAATGTGGATACAGTGCAAGTATTTCAGATTGGCCTGCAGTCTGTTATGTAGCTCTTTGATCCTATCACAGTAATACCAATGGTCCTTATGTTGTTGGGTAATTGTTTTCCTCTTGGGGATAGCGTGATTTGCATTTACTAAATCTTTTTCCATTTCTTAGGTGTTGTCAGGAGGAGTGTAGTTTTGGTGCCAAGTTTCGAGAACTTCCTCAAACTTCGTCCAATCTGCTTTAATAAAGTCCCATCCGGGCTCGTGAGCTGGAGGTCAAGGAGGTAGTGCAATATTAATAACTGCTTTTGTAGCAAAGTGGTCACTGGTCAGAACATGATCCACTGACCAATGACACAACTCATAAATACTGGTGGAAACAAACGTGAGATCCAGCTTTCCCCCACCAGTGTGGGTTGGTTCCATCGAATTAAGCAGACTGATTTCCGGCACTTCATCCAAAAGGTGTTCAATATGTCTTCCGTTGGCGTCGGTTCTTGGTGAATCAAGTAGTAATTCACTATGAGCGTTGAAGTCGCCAGAGATGATAGTAGGTGTAGTGACTGCTATTTCAGAGATTGTTGAGAGATCCATGTCGTGTTCTCATTGAAGATGGACAGCATTGAGTTCCTTATAGTGAGCTTAACTCCCATAATTTCGACGTTCTCGCCACAGTTGGGCAGGTCTGTGATTGCCGTGGCAATGGTATGATTTCTTACTAGAATTGAAATGCCTCTGGTGCCACCTTGTGCCATTGGGCAGTGGAAACCTTGATATCCTGGGATATTGATATTTCTGCCAGTCCTGGTGAGTGTTTCTTGAATTAGAACAATATCAGTGCTGCCCTTGAGAAGCATTGCTCTGAGTGTTTGTGTTTTGTTTTTGAATCCTTGAATATTCCATTGTATAATTTTGAGTTGTCCAGTTTTCCGTTATAGTGGAATCATTGAGTCCATGGTTTTTACAGTACTGGTTTTCCCGACGGCTTATGTCTTCTTGACTGGAGTGGAGACTTTTATCTTGGTGGGTGAGGAGACTCTTGGTTGGGTTGAAACGTCTTTGCTACATCCAGCTACTGGGGAATTTGATGATGTAGTGATCATCATTTCTGCTTGGGAGGTCTTGGAGGCAACAGCAGGTATGTTCGTTTTGCTGCCCTGATCTATTCTGTTGATGTTTCTTTGTGGAGTAGTGCTTCTTTGTTTCCCCCAGTTGTTGGAGGCCCTGTCCTTGCTCAGACTAGAGGGATTTGGTGTGTCAGACTGTTGCAAATCTTCATTTATTCGGACTTGCAGAGGAGTGTACCACTGGCTTTTTACCGAGGGTCTGGTCGATTGGGGTCTAGAAGTTGTTACTTTGGGTTGCTGGGTTGATCTGAAAGCTAGTATTCTTTTTACCCTTTCTGGACATCGTTTGTTCCAGGCGTGATGTGTATCCCCGCAGTTTGTGCCTTTTGCTTTCGTTTGTTTGCCTTTTTTATGCAGATTATTGCATATGCCTGTATTGTGGAGCTCGCTGCATACTCCACATTGTTCCGGGCCTCTACAGTCATCTTTGTGGTGGCCGAAGCGCTGACATCTGTAATTGCGCATGGGTTCTGGATTGTACAGCCTTAGGCAGAATTTACCATAGATCACAACACTCAGAGTGTTGATGCTAGGTCCTTTTACTGTTACGAGGACCTGTCTTGTTTCTATAATGTTGTGCTTACATCTTTCCGCCGTTGTGACATTTGGGCATTCTAGGAGTCTGTTTGCATGAAGTTCGATCGGGAAATTTTGTACTATCATTTTGGTGATTTTTTCTTCTGGTTTCAGTTCAACTAGGTGTTCTGTATTCCTGAGGTTTGTGATTATATCCAGATTAGCTGTGGATATGTTATATCTGCCTCTAATGTCAGGTTTGGCTCTAAGATCTGATCCTGGATTATCCTTTTCCAGTGTGGCAATGTAAGCATAAGTAGGACCATCTACTGGTTTTTTGGTTTTGAATATGGTCCTTGGCATTGGTTTGAGTGCTGCTCTTGAGTTCTGGCTGGCTTTTAATTTTTTTTTTTGGGGGGGGGGCGTTTCTTCTTCGTTTGCTTGCCTTTCCGTTGCCTACAAATTGCCACGGTGGTTCGTTTAGGGTTGGGTCGTCTTCAGCAATTTTCCTTGCTCTTGCTACCAGATCACTGTGTCCTTCTGGTATTAATAATTCAAAAAGGATGTTGACCAGACCACACACTAGTAGGTGAAGAGACGACGACGTTTCGGTCCGTCCTGAACCATTCTCAAGTCGATTGTAAATCGACTTGAGAATGGTCCAGGACGGACCGAAACGTCGTCGTCCCTTCACCTTCTAGTGTGTGGTCTGGTCAACATACTTCAGCAATGTTATTGTGACTTATCGCCTGCATTCAAGAAGGATGGTTACAAAAGTCATATCCTGGGGAGACATGGTTACACTGTACCAAAAGAGTAACTGAGAGAGTGACTGTAACTGTGTACTGCTACACTCAGCGACTGTCCGACAATAAACACTGACACTGACCAAGTGAGGGAAGGAGGCAAAGGCAATAAATTAGCAAGAGAGAGAGAGGTGAGAAGGAAATATTAGAGGAAGAAAAAGCAAGGCAAATGGTATGAAAGATAAGGTGTAATAAAGAGGATAATAATAGGAATAAGAAAGGGACAGTAATAGGAATAAGGGGATAGTAATGAGAATAAGAAGGGGATAGTAATAAGAATAAGAAAAGGATCGCAGGCGAAGAATCACAATAACGTGGCTGAAGTATGTTGACCAGACCACACACTAGAAGTTGAAGGGACGACGACGTTTCGGTCCGTCCTGGACCATTCTCAAGTCGCTTGTGGTCCGTCCTGGACCATTCTCAAGACAAGCGACTTGAGAATGGTCCAGGACAGACCGAAACGTCGTCGTCCCTTCAACTTCTCGTGTGTGGTCTGGTCAACAAGAAAAGGATCGTAAGAGAAAAAAACGAAAAAAGGAAAAAGAAAGAAAGATAAATGGAAGGGTAAGCTTATGATAGGTCACATTTGTTAGAAAGTTTAGAACATTAGAGTATATACTGTGAAAGGAAAGAATCAACAGCAACGAAACCAGGACTCAAGTTCATGTTGGGTACGTTGTGTATTACAGCCGACTCAACAAGACGGCGTCTGTGTAGAGAAGAGGCAGGAAAGATTATTTTTGGAGGAAGACCAATCAATAGGATGATTAGAATCCCTAACGTCAGAGAAGAGAGCATTGACAGATTCCTGTCTCCCCAGACTCCCAGATCCCTTTCGCAATCTCAACACCATCTAGCTCGTATTTTGAACATAAAAACATAAGAACACAGGTAACTGCAGAAGGCCTATTGGCCCATACGAGGCAACTCCAATCTATAACCACCCAATCCCACTCATATACATGTCCAACCCATGCTTCAAACAATCGAGGGACCCCACCTCCACCAATTTACGCGGTAATTGGTTCCACAAATCAACAACCCTGTTACCGAACCAGTCTTTCCCAAATCTAAACTTATCCAATTTATACCCATTGTTTCGTGTTCTGTCTTGTGTTGATACTTTTAATACTCTATTATTAGTATCAACTTTAATCCCCTTTGTTATGACCATTCATCCACTTGTAAACCTCTATCATGAAACCCCTAACTCTTCGCCTTCCCAGTGAATGCAACTTAAGCATTGTTAATCTTTCTTCATATGAAAGATTTCTAATTTGGGGAATTAACTTAGTCATTCTACGCTGGACAGGTTCAAGTGAATTTATATCCATTCTATAGTATGGCGACCAAAACTGAATTGCATAATCTTAATGGGGCCTAACCCGAGAAAAATATAGCTGAAGAACAACACCAGGTGTCTTGTTACTAACGCTTCGATTAATAAATCCCAGTTTCCTATTTGCCTTATTACGAACATTCAGGCATTGATCCTTATGTTTTAAATTCTTACTAATCATATCTCCCAGATCCCTTTCACAATCCGACTTCGCAATCTCAACACCATCAAGCTCGTATCTTGTAACTCCATCATCATTACCTAGCCTCTGAACTTTACATTTATCAGCATTAAACTGCATCTGCCAATCTTTTGACCATTTCAAAACCCTATTTAGATCAACTTGAAGTGATAGTGAGTCTTCTTCCGTGTCAATTTCCCTACCGATTTTTGTATCATCTGCAAATTTGCAGATGTTGCTACTCAAACCTGAATCTAAATCATTTATATATATTATAAACAACAGAGGTCCCCAGGACAGAGCCCTGAGGTACTCCACTAACAACATTATCCCATTATGACTTAACCCCATTTACACTAACTCTCTCTTTCCTTTGGAATAGCCATGCCCTAATCCAACTTAATATAGCACCCTCAATACCATGAGCCTCTATTTTTTTAATCAGTCTTTCATGTGGCACTGCATCAAAAGCTTTGCTAAAGTAAAGGTACACAACATCACAATCCTTACCACTATCAACTACCTGAACTATGCTGGAATAAAAAGATAGCAAATTTGTTAAACATGAACAGCCATTTGTAAAACCATGTTGCGACTCATTTATTAATTTATGTTTTTCAAGATGAAGACGAATTGTATTTGCAATTATCGACTCAAGTAACTTTCCCACAATAGACTTTAGACTAATTGGCCGATAGTTTGACACAAGTGATCTATCTCCTTTCTTAAAAATTGGTACCACATTAGCTACCTTCCATGACTTTGGCACTCTACCTAACTCTATTGATATATGATAGACAGTGGCTCGGAAAGCTCCTCTTTGCATTCTTTAAGCACCCTGGCAAACACTTCATCCGGCCCCTGGGGATTTGTTTGGTTTTAGTTTAACTATTTGTTTAATTACGTCCTCCCTGGTAACTGCTAAACTAGTCAACCTGTCCTCGTCCCCACCCACATAGACTTGTTCGGCTGAAGGCATATTGTTAAGTTCCTCTTTAGTAAATACAGATATAAAATATTTATTAAAAATACTACTCATCTCCTCGTCATTATCCGTTATTTGACCTGTCCCAGCTTTTAATGGGCCTATCCTTTCCCAAGCCTTAGTTCGATATAACTGAAAAAACCCTTTAGGGTTTGTCTTTGCTTGCCCTGCTATGCGAACTTCGTAGTTTCTTTTTGCTTTCCTTATCTCTTTTTTAACATTTCTAACCAGTTGTACGAATTCCTGTTCTAAATTAACTTCCCCATTCTTAATCCTTTTGTACCACGCTTTCTTTTTACCTATAAGGTTCTTCAGATCCTTTGTTATCAACTTTGGATCATTAGTATTCGATCTATTCATTTATATGGTATACTACGTTCCTGGGCTTTGCTTAGAATATTTTTAAATAGGTTATATTTTGAATCCACATCGAAATCCCCTTTTACGTCACCTGTCGCTGGGTTCACGTCTAGCCCATACCCCATCCCCAAGACATTCCAATCTATTTGACCCAAAAATTTTCCTAGGCTATTGAAATCAGCTTTTCGAAAGTCAGGCACTGTAACAGAATTTTATTCTACAGATCTATTCCATTCTATGCTAAATCAGATTTCTTTATGATCACTATTCCCTAGCTCACTCCCTATTTAAGCATTCAGTCAGTCAGGTGCTGTCACAGTGAGAGGTTGTGTTAGCTGGAGCTCCGAGTGAAGCAATATTATTCAGCAATAATGTAGGGACTGGTGAGGGAGCTGGTGAGTCTGGTTGGAGCTCTGAGGACAGAGCTGGATTTGCTGCAGGAGGAGGTAAGGCAGCTTAAGCAACGTCAGGATGAAGCAAAGGAGGAGACCGGCATTAGAGACACCCCGTCTTGGCATATTGTAAAGGACAGGGGTCTTAAGAAGACCTTGGCAAAACAAGACACCTAATAGCATAAAGATTTCAAACGCATTTGATGTGTTGGAGGACGAGTGCTGTGGTGAACCTATGGTTCAGCGTGGAGGTAAGGGCATAGCGGCGAGGAACATTGAAGCGCGGTTCCCTCAAAGTGCCCCAAGAGAAAAGGGAGGATCGAAGCGAATTTTGGTTGTGGGAGATTCCCAGGTGAGGTATTTGGACAGAACGTTTTGTGCCAGAGATAAAGGGAACAGATTAAGGGTTTGCTATCCTGGAGCTGGTATTCGTGATATTGTTGGAAACATGAAAGATATTATGACGGGAAATGGAAACAAACCCATTATTTGTATTAGTGCAGGGGGTAATGATGTTGGGAGAGTTAGAAGTGAGGAACTAATTCAGAAATTCAAGACAGAACATAAGAACAAAGGCAACTGCAGAAGGCCTATTGGCCCATACGAGGCAGCTCCTATTTATAACCACCCAATCTCACTCATATACATGTCCAACCCATGCTTGAAACAATCGAGGGACCCCACCTCCACAATGTTATGCGGCAATTGGTTCCACAAATCAACAACCCTGTTACTGAACCAGTATTTACCCAAGTCTTTCCTAAATCTAAACTTATCCAATTTATACCCATTGTTTTGCGTTCTGTCCTGTGTTGATACTTTTAATACCCTATTAATATCCCCTTTGTTATGTCCATTCATCCACTTGTAAACCTCTATCATGTCACCCCTAACTCTTCGCCTTTCCAGTGAATGCAACTTAAGCTTTGTTAATCTTTCTTCATATGAAAGATTTCTAATTTGGGGAAGAAAGATTTCTAATTTGGGGAATGAAAGATTTCTAATTTGGGGAAATGTAAATGATGTGATGTAAATGGGGATTTCGATGTGGATTCAATTTATAACTTATTTAAGAATATTCTAAACAAAGCACAGGAACGCAGTATACCACACAAATTGAATAGATCGATTACTAATGACCCAAAGTGGATAACAAAGAATTTGAAGAATCTTATAGGTAAAAAGAGAGCTTGGTACAAAAGGATTAAAAATGGGGAGGTCACTTTAGAACAGGAATTCGTACAACTGGTTAGAAATGTTAAAAAAGAGATAAGGAAAGCAAAAAGAAACTATGAAGTTCGTATAGCAGGGCAAGCAAAGACAAATCCTAAAGGTTTTTTTCAGTTATATCGAACTAAGACTAGGGAAAGGATAGGTCCATTAAAAACTGAGACAGGTCAAATAACAGATAGTGATGAAGAGATGAGCAGTATTTTTAATAAATATTTTGTATCTGTATTTACTAAAGAGGAACTTAACAATATGCCTTCAGCCGAACAAGTCTATGTGGGTGGGGACGAGGACAGGTTGACGAGTTTAGCAGTTACCAGGGAGGATGTTCTTAAACAAATAGTAAAACTCAAACCAACAAATCCCCAGGGCCGGATGAAGTGTTTGCCAGAGTGCTGAAAGAATGCAAAGAGGAGCTTTGTGACCCACTGTCAATCATATTTAATAAATCAATAGAGTCAGGCAGAGTGCCAGAGTTTTGGAAAGTTGCTAATGTGATACCAGTTTTTAAGAAAGGAGATAGATCACTTGCGTCTAACTATCGACCAATTAGCCTAACGTCTATTGTGGGAAAGTTACTCGAATCTATAATAGCAAATAAAATTCGTCTTCATCTTGAAAAACATAAATTAATAATTGAGTCGCAACATGGTTTTATAAATGGCCGTTCATGTTTAACAAATTTGTTATCTTTTTATTCTAGCATAGTTGAGGCAGTTGATAGTGGTAAGGATTGTGATGTTGTGTACCTTGACTTTAGCAAAGCTTTCGATACAGTGCCACATGAAAGACTGATTAAAAAGATAGAGGCTCATGGTATTGGGGGTGCTATATTAAGCTGGATTAGGGCATGGCTATACCAAAGGAAACAGAGAGTTAGTATAAATGGAGTCAAGTCAGAGTGGGAAAATGTTGTAAGTGGAGTGCCTCAAGGCTCTGTCCTGGGACCTCTGTTGTTTATAATATATATAAATGATTTAGATTCAGGTTTGAGTAGCAACATTTGCAAATTTGCCGATGATACGAAAATCGGTAGGGAAATTAATTCGGAGGAGGACTCACTATCACTTCAAGTTGATCTAGATAGGATTTTGAAATGGTCAAAGGACTGGCAGATGCAGTTTAATGCTGATAAATGTAAAGTTCTGAGGCTAGGTAATGATGATAGAGTTACAAGATACGAGCTAGATGGTGTTGAGATTGCGAAAGGGATCTGGGAGTTATAATTAGTAAGAATTTAAAACAAAAGGATCAATGCATGAATGTTCGTAATAAGGCAAATCGGACACTCGGATTTATTAATCGCAGCGTAAGTAACAAGACACCTGGTGTGGTTCTCAAGCTATATCTTGCTCTTGTTAGGCCCCATTTAGATTATGCAGTTCAGTTTTGGTCGCCATATTATAGAATGGATATAAATTCACTTGAACGTGTCCAGCGTAGGATGACTAAGTTAATTCCCCAAATTAGAAATCTTTCATATGAAGAAAGATAAACTAAGCTTAAGTTGCATTCACTGGAAAGGCGAAGAGTTAGGGGTGACATGATAGAGGTTTACAAGTGGATGAATGGACATAACAAAGGGGATATTAATAGGGTATTAAAAGTATCAACACAGGACAGAACGCGAAACAATGGGTATAAATTGGATAAGTTTAGATTTAGGAAAGACTTGGGTAAATACTGGTTCAGTAACAGGGTTGTTGATTTGTGGAACCAATTGCCGCGTAACATTGTGGAGGTGGGGTCCCTCGATTGTTTCAAGCATGGGTTGGACATGTATATGAGTGGGATTGGGTGGTTATAAATAGGAGCTGCCTCGTATGGGCCAATAGGCCTTCTGCAGTTGCCTTTGTTCTTATGTTCTTATGTTAATGGGGCCTAACAAGAGCAAGATATAGCTTGAGAACCACACCAGGTGTCTTGTTACTTACGCTGCGATTAATAAATCCGAGTGTCCGATTTGCCTTATTACGAACATTCATGTATTGATCCTTTTGTTTTAAATTCTTCCTAATTATAACTCCCAGAACCTTTTCGCAATCCGACTTCGCAATCTAACACCATCTAGCTCGTATCTTGTAACTCTATCATCATTACCTAGCCTCAGAACTTTACATTTATCAGCATTAAACTGCATCTGCCAGTCCTTTGACCATTTCAAAACCCTATCTAGATCAACTTGAAGTGATAGTGAGTCCTCTTCCGAATTAATTTCCCTACCGATTTTCGTATCATCGGCAAATTTGCAAATGTTGCTACTCAAACCTGAATCTAAATCATTTATATATATTATAAACAACAGAGGTCCCAGGACAGAGCCTTGAGGAACTCCACTTACAACATTTTCCCACTCTGACTTGACGTGACAGTTTATTCCCAGATTTAAGAAAGTGATTTGATCCTCAGGTTGATCCAGCAAGGTTTATGAAGCCATCTCTAGGTCGAGAACCCGCCATAGGTCCTCCGAATAACGCTGTCAGTTCTTGATGATCCTGGTTTTGGTGCTATGGTGATATGGTTCTGCAAGAATGTCGAGGCTTTGTTCGATTCGTGTATGGAGGTCTTCGTCGATGTTGGTGTGTTTCCATTGGTCTGTAGCATGAAGTAGTTGCGTCTTGCTATCGTTGCTCTCATTTTCTGCTTTGTGTATTTTATTTCAAATCAGATCTTGGCGATATTAAGTCGTGAAGCTTGGTTTCTTGCTGCTGGGTCGTGTGTTCTAATATTAGTATATTATGGAAAAACTCTTTCTTGCAAACATACATTGTTGAATATGACAGAAAGAATGAGATTAATGATTCTAATACGAATCTTCTCAAAATTTCTTACATTTTCTTCACTGTCAAGGGAAGTTGAAGAATTAACTATCCAAAGTTCATTTTTACACTTTATTATAATCTGACGCGTGGGGATGCATTCCACAAGGTACACCTTTAATTTTCAAAGACAATTTTACTGTGTTGTTTGTTGTTGTTTTAGATTCAGCTATTCACAAAAAAACTTCCAAGTATCATGGGCTATGGAAGCTCGTATGTGGAGGTTCTTTGGAGTCATTATCTGTATCAATAGCTGATATTAGAGATCTGGGGATGGATGGGAGTGTTCATGGTGGTTTTCAGCCCTGGAGGGCTGGCTGTACCAGTTATGGGGCTGGTGGGGGTTAGCATAGACCTCTAGGTTTTAAATTTTTTCTTTGCTGAGACTTCGGCTGAGCCGTGCTTTTTTGGAGCTTGGTAAGGTACCCTCCATGAGGAGATCTTGTACCGAGTAGGTATCGTATTTGTACTCACCTCACCTAGTTGTACTCACTTAGTTGTGCTTGTGGGGGGTTGAGCTTTGTCTTTTTGGTCCCACCTCTCGAGCGTCAATCAACTGGTGTACATATTCCTAAGCTTACTGGGCTCTATTATACCTGTATTTGAAACTGTGTATGGAGTCAGCCTCCACCACATCACTTCCTAGTGCATTCCATTTGTTAATTACTCTGACACTGACAAATTCTTTCTAACGTCTCTGTGACTCATCTGGGTACTAAGTTTCCACCTGTGTGCCCTTGTTCGTGTTCTACCCGTGCTGAAGAGTTTGTCTTTGTTCACCCTTCGTGTCGGTGACAGGGTGAATGAAGGAGCGGTGGAGCTACTACTATGATTTCCTCGTCTGAGGAGTCCGTAACCTCCGTAGTTGGTGTTTTCGTCTTTCGCCTCGCAGCCTGAGGTAGGCTCAGGCGTCGTGGATTGGTGGTAGAAGCTATTTCAGGAGAGATGGTGGTGCTGTTAGTAGAAGCTATTTCAGGAGCATTTGGTGGTGCTGTTAGTATTTGTTGACAGCACGTCTGCTAGCGCGGCTGCTGAGACGGTGATGGGAGAGGGACAGGGAAATACCTCTCTTTGTGCCACCCGGGTCATGGGTGATTCTGGAGTCTGTGTTGAAATTGACCTCGTGGTCGTCCTGGTGGTAGTCTCCGGAGTGGTTGTCAGTAAGACTTGCGCCATGGGCTATGTTGGGGTACAGGCCAATGGCTGGGTATAATGTGTTCAGTTTTCTGACAAAACGGTAGTTGTCTGGTCCGGCAAGCCTCTCTGCTAGTCTAATTAAGACCAGGATATTACCTGCACGTGATGCAGGCGGCTGCGAATGAACCTGTTGGGCCTTGGGTCCCCATTGTGAGGCTGCGTCGTCTGGTCACTTATGATAACGTTACATGTACCACCAACCTGGTGTAATATGTATACTCTACCTCTATGACAACCTTACATGTACCACCACCTGGTGTAATATATAACCTACCTCTATGATAACCTTACATGTACCACCNGATGAGGAAAAATGCAGTGCTTGCAGCCCTAACAGAACCCACACAAAGGACTACCATGGTGGTGAAATATGGATCTCGGAGTACAATCTTTTCAGTTGTGATAGGAAACACCGGCTCCAGGGTGGGGTCAGCCTATACATCAAAGACACACTCATCTGTACTGAGCTGCTAAACACCTCAAATGATATGGTGGAAGTGCTGATAATCAAAATAGAGATTCTAAATGTAGCTATTGTCCTTGTATATAAGTCACCGGAGGCAAACCCTCAGCAGTTTAAAGACCAACTAATGAAAGTAGAATACTGCTTGGAAAACCTCACAAATCCAGCTCCGAACATCATCCTGCTTGGGGACTTCAACCTACGGCACCTGAAATGGAAGCACCTGGCTAATACAGTAATATCAGAAAGAATACCAGGAAGTAGCCTTAATGAACAGGCACATGCAAATGACCTGCTACGGATGTGCGACAGGTTTGCCTTAAACCAGCAAATAGTAGAACCAACTAGGAAGGAGAACACGCTGGACCTCATTTTCACTAATAATGATGAATTGATCAGGAACATAATAATTACAAATACCTGTTACTCAGATCACAACTTAATTGAAGTTATGACAACCATGGGGAATAGACCTTCAAAACCAGTCCAGATTCCTGGTGGAGGAGATTTCAGCAAATTCAACTTCAATAATAAACAGATAAACTGGGAGCAAATAACCAGGACTTCGCAGAAATAAACTGGGAAGAACAGCTAGAAAATGCAAACCTGAACCAGTGCCTGAAAAAAATGAACTCAGTAGCACTAGAAATATGTTCAAACCGCATCCCCCTAAGAAAAAAGAGGAAGAGATGCAGATTGGAACGAGAACGTTGTTCCCTATATAGGCGAAGAAAACGATTCGCGGAACAACTTGAGAGTCGCACCCTATCTCAAGAACGGCGAAGAAGGTTAGGTAGAGAAATAGGAACAATTGAACTCAAGCTACAAGAATCATACAAAACATAGGAGAGGCAAAGAGAGCAAAAGGCCATCAGTGAAATAGAGAGAAATCCGAAATATTTTTTCTCCTATGCAAAGTCAAGATCAAAAACCACATCTAGTATCAGGCTCCTGCGAAAGGGAGATGGAGCTTTCACCGATGACAACAAAGAAATGAGCGAGCTACTGAGGAAGCAGTACGACTCTGTCTTCAGCGAGCCATTTAAATGCACTAAAGATCGATAACCCAAATTAATTTTTCATGGATATGATACCAACATCCAATCATATATCAGGCATCACCCTATCCCCACTGGATTTTGAAGAAGCCATAAACAGTATGCCTATGCACTCTGCACCAGGCCCGGATTCTTGGAACTCCATATTCATCAAGAACTGTAAAAAACCACTATTGCAGGCCCTTCACATTCTGTGGAGACAAAGCCTAGATACTGGCGTTATTCCCGATATACTAAAAACAGGAGAGATAGCACCACTTCATAAAGGAGGAAATAAGGCAGAGGCAAAAAATTACAGACCGATAGCGTTAACATCGCACATCATAAAATTTTTTGAGAGAGTGCTAAGAAGTAAGCTCACAAAATACATGGAATCACAGCATCTCGATAACCCTGGACAACATGGTTTCAGAACAGGGCGCTCTTGCCTGTCGCAGTTGCTGGACTACTATGATATGGCATTAGATGCTATGGAAGACAAACAAAACGCTGATGTAATTTACACAGATTTCGCAAAAGCTTTTGATAAATGTGACCTTGGTGTTATTGCACATAAAATGCGCTCAAAAGGAATTACCGGAAAAATAGGCAGATGGATCTACAATTTCCTGACCAACAGAACCCAATGTGTAATAGTCAACAAAATAAAATCCAGCCCATCAACCGTTAAGAGCTCAGTCCCCCAGGGTACTGTGCTTGCTCCAGTACTTTTTCTCATCCTCATATCGGGCATAGACAAGAACACAACCTATAGCACTGTATCTTCCTTTGCAGATGACACTAGGATCTTCATGAGAGTAGGCAACATAGAGGACACGGCAAACCTCCAGTCAGATGTAGATCAGGTCTTTCTATGGGCTACAGAAAATAATATGGTGTTTGACGAAGATAAGTTCCAGCTCATGCGCTATGGAAAAAATGAAAATATAAAAACGGAAACCCCGTACAAAACTCAGACAAATCATAACATAGAACGAAAAGGCAATGTAAAGGATCTGGGTGTACTCATGTCGGAAGACCTTACCTTTAAAGAACACAATAAAGTAGCCATCACAACTGCAAGAATAATGACAGGTTGCATAACAAGAACTTTTCACACTAGAGATGCTATATCGATGATGAAACTTTTTAAAACGCTTGTGCTCTCTAGAGTGGAGTACTGCTGCACAATGACAGCCCCATTCACAGCTGGAGAAATTGCTGACCTAGAGAGCGTGCAGAGGTCCTTTACTGCTAGAATCCACTCAGTAAAACATCTAAACGATTGGGACCGACTAAAGAGCCTAAATCTGTATTCCCTTGAGCGCAGCCAGGAGAGATACATAATAATTTACACGTGGAAAATATTAGAGGGGCTGGTCCCAAACCTGCACACAGAAATAACATCACATGAGACCAGAAGACATGGCAGGATGTGCAGAATACCCCCGTTGAAAAGCAGAGGTGCAACAGGTACTCTGAGAGAACTCTATCAACATCAGAGGCCCGAGACTGTTCAACACGCTTCCGCTACACATAAGGGGGATAACTGGCAAACCCCTCACAGTGTTCAAGAGAGAACTGGATAAGCACCTCCAAAGGATACCTGATCAACCAGGCTGTGACTCATACGCCAGGCTGCGAGCAGCCGCATCCAACAGCCTGGTTGATCAGTCCAGCAACCAGAAGGCCTGGTCGATGACTGGGCCGCGGGGACGCTAAGCCCTGGAAGCACCTCAAGGTATCCTCAAGGTAAGGCGGCAGTTATTTTCACCGCCAATCCCACCCTCCCCCCGGGATTCGACCATGTGCTTGGGGTCAGGTCCCTACCCGTGGTTTCTAGAACATTCTGAATCCTTCCTACAACAACTAGTTTGTTACACAAGCGCAGGTTGGACATGTTTATGAGTGGGATTGGGTGGTTATAGATAGGGGCTGCCTCATATGGGCCAATAGGCCTTCTGCAGTGGCCTTAGTTCTTAAGAACATAAGAACAAAGGCACTTAACCCCATTTATACTAACTCTCTGTTTCCTTTGGAATAGCCATCCCCTAATCCAACTTAATATAGCACCCCCAATACCATGAGCCTCTATTTTTTTGATCAGTCTTTCATGTGGCACTGTATCAAAAGCTTTGCTAATGTCAAGGTACACAACATCACAATCCTTACCACTATCAACTGCCTCAACTGTGCTAGAATAAAAAGATGGCAAATTTGTTAAACATGACCGGCCATTTGTAAAACCATGTTGCGACTCATTTATTTATTTATGTTTTTCAAGATGAAGACGAATTGTATTTGCAATTATCGATTCAAGTAACTTTCCCACAAAGACGTTAGGGTAATTGGCCGATAGTTTGATGCAAGGAATCTATCTCCTTTCTTAAAAATTGGTACCACATTAGCTACCTTCCATGACTCTGGCACTCTACCTAACTCTACTGATTTATTAAATATAGTAGGCAGTGGCTCGGAAAGCTCCTCTTTGCATTCTTTAAGCACCCTGGCAAACACTTCATCCAGCCCTGGGGATTTGTTTGGCTTTAGTTTTACTATTTGTTTAATCACATCCTCCCTGGTAACTGCTAAACTAGTCAACCTGTCCTCATCCCCACCCACATATATTTGTTCGGCTGAAGGCATATTGTTAAGTTCCTCTTTAGTAAATACAGATATAAAATATTTATTGAAAATACTACTCATCTCCTCTTCATTATCCGATATTTGACCTGTCTCAGTTTTTAATGGACCTAACGTTTCCCTAGTCTTAGTTCGATATAACTGAAAAAAAAAACTTTAGGATTTGTCTTCGCTTGCCCTGCTATGCGAAATTCGTAGTTTCTTTTTGCTTTTAATATCTCTTTTTTAACATTTCTAACAGTTGTACGAATTCCTGTTCTAAACTAACTTCCCTATTCTTAATCCTTTTGTACCACGCTCTCTTTTTACCTATAAGGTTCTTCAGATCCTTTGTTATCCACTTTGGACCATTAGTATTCGATCTATTCAATTTATATGGTATACTACGTTCCTGGGCTTTGCTTAGAATAATTTTAAATAGGTTATATTTTGAATCCACATTGAAATCCCCTTTTCCGTCACCTCTCGCTGGGTTCACGTCTAGCCCACACCCCATCCCCAAGACATCCCAATCTATTTGACCCAAAAAATTTCTTAGGCTATTGAAATCAGCTTTTCGAAAATCGGGCACGTTAACAGAATTTTCTCCTACAGATCTATTCCATTCTATGCTAAATCTGATTTCTTTATGATCACTGTTCCCTAGCTCACTCCCTATTTCCATGTCCTTAATTTGTGTTTCCCTGTTAGTTAACACTAAATCTTAAATGTTATTTCCCCGCGTTGGTTCCTTATGTTCTTATGTTCTTACTGCAATGTCTCTGGATATCTTTTTGCCAGGCTTGAAAGAGGAGTGACCAGTGGCTTGTTCGTACCATATCGCAGTGGATCTTCCTTCCAATACTTTAGCTCTGTGGCGACTTTTGATAGTTGAGAATATTTTCTTCTTGATTTGCTCCTTAATCTGTGAAGATGTGAGTCGTTGTACGTCTTGAGATGGTTTCCGTTGTTGTTCTATTACTTCCTTGAGCCTCTGCAGGTCACATGCTGATTTTTTGACTGGTAATCTTTCAATGATTATCTTTAGATTCGATTCTTCCCATGGAGGAGGCTGTCGAAAGTGTTGATATGGTCTGTCTTCCCCTTTGTTTTTAATGGTCCACTTCAGGTCCATTTTCTCTAAAATCTTGATCAGATTATCCATCCATGATCTTGTTCTTTATTGTAGGTTTTTCTGAAAAGATCTCTGTATGCTGTCTTTGATTGACAGTCTGGCGGTTGTTTCAGTAAGTGTTGCTATTATGGTGGCTATCCTTTGTTTCATCCTGTTTTCTAATGCTGGTAAATTGGTTTCCATTCTAAGGTTCTCCCTACACGTCCTTATAGGTGCTTCCAGCATTGTTCTCAGAGCATCATTTTGAGACATTTCCACTTTCTCCCATTGGTTATCACTGAGGGATGTAGGAGCAGGGGTAGCATAGTCAATGAGTCACCTAACTGCTTGAACGTAGTACATTTTGAGTACTGGTAGAGATGCATCCTCTCTAAGACTGGTCAAGGAGCGCAATGCTGAGTTTCTGCCTTTACAGCGTTGCCGAAGATATTCAATTTCTTGAGTGAATTTCAACTGGTTGTGTATTATGACTCCTAGGTATTGAAAAGAGGTAACAGTAACCCACTCAATTTCTTGTCGTTGTATTGCGAATCTGTAATCGCAATACAAGGCCCTGTCCTTGAGTTCTCATTTTAACGGCAATAGCTTTTGTTTTATTGGTGTTTATTTTCACTGCTATGCGTTCCGCTTCCTTGCTGATAATATCTAGGCCTTTTTGTGCATGGTTCCTTGTGCCTTTGCCATTGATGATGACCACAAAATCGTCTGCATAGTTAAGAAGTTTGGCTTTTGGTAGCTTGAGCTTCATGAATTGTTCCATGAGACAGTTGAAGAGGAAGGGGCTTAGTATTCCCCTGCGGAGTTCCATTTTCCAGCATCTTTGAGGTCGATGTTTTTCCTTGGAATTTGACTTTAGCTTCTCGGTTAAGCAGGCTTCCTTTGGCAAAAGCAAGAGCGTGTCCTTTGATTTTCTTATCCACAAGGCAGCACAGTGTAGCAGGAGCACTGGCTAACTCGAAGGCTTTTTCAAGGTCTAGGAAAATAAGGATTCCAGGTTTGTCATTGATTTGATCCAGGAGAGAGGTAAGGTATCCTGTGGTTCTAACACCTTTTCTGTGAGCAAACATGTAGTGGATTGGCTTTCCATTCAATTCGATTAAGGGCCATTCTTTCTGCAATTTTGGCCAAACAGCTTGTTAATGAGATGGGTCTTGGATTTCCTGGGTCTTTAGGTTTTGGAATGGGAACTATAATGGCACTGTTCCAAGAGAGTGGTCGGGTTCTTGTCACCCATAACCTGTTGATGAGATTGAAGAAGGTTTCTTCACCCTTTTCTCCTAGCTTGGCTAGCATGTTGTAAGTGATTTTGTCCTCGCCTGGAGCTGTATTTTTAGTTTTCTTTGTAGCACTTCTCAGTTCTTTCAGATCGAAAGGTTGGTCTAGTTCTTCAGGTAAGGCTTAAGCATCATCTATTTTTTTCCATCTTGCTGCTTGAAGTCTTTGTTGGTGAGTCAGAGTTGCTTGAGGAAGTTGAGTGGCACTGGCTCTTGAAGCAAATGGATTTGCTAGCCTTTCTGCTTCTTGCTCTGGTGCGGCGGAGCAGGAGGCGATTTTCTTTTGGCCTTGTTGATCTGCCTCCAGATGTCGCCCAAGGATGTATGCTGATTTAGCTTGGCACACCGCTCGAGCTATTTTTCTTCTCTGATTTTTGCTGTTTCTTCGTGCACATGTTCTCGGACAGCTCTAAGAAGTCCTAGATTACCTTCGCTTCTATCTCTTCTGAAATTCTTTCGTGCACAATTTAGTCTGTTATGTAGCTCTTTGATCCTATCACAGTAATACCAATGGTCCTTATGTTGTTGGGTAATTGTTTTCCTCTTGGGGATAGCGTGATTTGCATTTACTAAATCTTTTTCCATTTCTTAGGTGTTGTCAGGAGGAGTGTAGTTTTGGTGCCAAGTTTCGAGAACTTCCTCAAACTTCGTCCAATCTGCTTTAATAAAGTCCCATCCGGGCTCGTGAGCTGGAGGTCAAGGAGGTAGTGCAATATTAATAACTGCTTTTGTAGCAAAGTGGTCACTGGTCAGAACATGATCCACTGACCAATGACACAACTCATAAATACTGGTGGAAACAAACGTGAGATCCAGCTTTCCCCCACCAGTGTGGGTTGGTTCCATCGAATTAAGCAGACTGATTTCCGGCACTTCATCCAAAAGGTGTTCAATATGTCTTCCGTTGGCGTCGGTTCTTGGTGAATCAAGTAGTAATTCACTATGAGCGTTGAAGTCGCCAGAGATGATAGTAGGTGTAGTGACTGCTATTTCAGAGATTGTTGAGAGATCCATGTCGTGTTCTCATTGAAGATGGACAGCATTGAGTTCCTTATAGTGAGCTTAACTCCCATAATTTCGACGTTCTCGCCACAGTTGGGCAGGTCTGTGATTGCCGTGGCAATGGTATGATTTCTTACTAGAATTGAAATGCCTCTGGTGCCACCTTGTGCCATTGGGCAGTGGAAACCTTGATATCCTGGGATATTGATATTTCTGCCAGTCCTGGTGAGTGTTTCTTGAATTAGAACAATATCAGTGCTGCCCTTGAGAAGCATTGCTCTGAGTGTTTGTGTTTTGTTTTTGAATCCTTGAATATTCCATTGTATAATTTTGAGTTGTCCAGTTTTCCGTTATAGTGGAATCATTGAGTCCATGGTTTTTACAGTACTGGTTTTCCCGACGGCTTATGTCTTCTTGACTGGAGTGGAGACTTTTATCTTGGTGGGTGAGGAGACTCTTGGTTGGGTTGAAACGTCTTTGCTACATCCAGCTACTGGGGAATTTGATGATGTAGTGATCATCATTTCTGCTTGGGAGGTCTTGGAGGCAACAGCAGGTATGTTCGTTTTGCTGCCCTGATCTATTCTGTTGATGTTTCTTTGTGGAGTAGTGCTTCTTTGTTTCCCCCAGTTGTTGGAGGCCCTGTCCTTGCTCAGACTAGAGGGATTTGGTGTGTCAGACTGTTGCAAATCTTCATTTATTCGGACTTGCAGAGGAGTGTACCACTGGCTTTTTACCGAGGGTCTGGTCGATTGGGGTCTAGAAGTTGTTACTTTGGGTTGCTGGGTTGATCTGAAAGCTAGTATTCTTTTTACCCTTTCTGGACATCGTTTGTTCCAGGCGTGATGTGTATCCCCGCAGTTTGTGCCTTTTGCTTTCGTTTGTTTGCCTTTTTTATGCAGATTATTGCATATGCCTGTATTGTGGAGCTCGCTGCATACTCCACATTGTTCCGGGCCTCTACAGTCATCTTTGTGGTGGCCGAAGCGCTGACATCTGTAATTGCGCATGGGTTCTGGATTGTACAGCCTTAGGCAGAATTTACCATAGATCACAACACTCAGAGTGTTGATGCTAGGTCCTTTTACTGTTACGAGGACCTGTCTTGTTTCTATAATGTTGTGCTTACATCTTTCCGCCGTTGTGACATTTGGGCATTCTAGGAGTCTGTTTGCATGAAGTTCGATCGGGAAATTTTGTACTATCATTTTGGTGATTTTTTCTTCTGGTTTCAGTTCAACTAGGTGTTCTGTATTCCTGAGGTTTGTGATTATATCCAGATTAGCTGTGGATATGTTATATCTGCCTCTAATGTCAGGTTTGGCTCTAAGATCTGATCCTGGATTATCCTTTTCCAGTGTGGCAATGTAAGCATAAGTAGGACCATCTACTGGTTTTTTGGTTTTGAATATGGTCCTTGGCATTGGTTTGAGTGCTGCTCTTGAGTTCTGGCTGGCTTTTAATTTTTTTTTTTGGGGGGGGGGCGTTTCTTCTTCGTTTGCTTGCCTTTCCGTTGCCTACAAATTGCCACGGTGGTTCGTTTAGGGTTGGGTCGTCTTCAGCAATTTTCCTTGCTCTTGCTACCAGATCACTGTGTCCTTCTGGTATTAATAATTCAAAAAGGATGTTGACCAGACCACACACTAGTAGGTGAAGGGACGACGACGTTTCGGTCCGTCCTGAACCATTCTCAAGTCGATTGTAAATCGACTTGAGAATGGTCCAGGACGGACCGAAACGTCGTCGTCCCTTCACCTTCTAGTGTGTGGTCTGGTCAACATACTTCAGCAATGTTATTGTGACTTATCGCCTGCATTCAAGAAGGATGGTTACAAAAGTCATATCCTGGGGAGACATGGTTACACTGTACCAAAAGAGTAACTGAGAGAGTGACTGTAACTGTGTACTGCTACACTCAGCGACTGTCCGACAATAAACACTGACACTGACCAAGTGAGGGAAGGAGGCAAAGGCAATAAATTAGCAAGAGAGAGAGAGGTGAGAAGGAAATATTAGAGGAAGAAAAAGCAAGGCAAATGGTATGAAAGATAAGGTGTAATAAAGAGGATAATAATAGGAATAAGAAAGGGACAGTAATAGGAATAAGGGGATAGTAATGAGAATAAGAAGGGGATAGTAATAAGAATAAGAAGGGGATAGTAATAAGAATAAGAAAAGGATCGCAGGCGAAGAATCACAATAACGTGGCTGAAGTATGTTGACCAGACCACACACTAGAAGTTGAAGGGACGACGACGTTTCGGTCCGTCCTGGACCATTCTCAAGTCGCTTGTGGTCCGTCCTGGACCATTCTCAAGACAAGCGACTTGAGAATGGTCCAGGACAGACCGAAACGTCGTCGTCCCTTCAACTTCTCGTGTGTGGTCTGGTCAACAAGAAAAGGATCGTAAGAGAAAAAAACGAAAAAAGGAAAAAGAAAGAAAGATAAATGGAAGGGTAAGCTTATGATAGGTCACATTTGTTAGAAAGTTTAGAACATTAGAGTATATACTGTGAAAGGAAAGAATCAACAGCAACGAAACCAGGACTCAAGTTCATGTTGGGTACGTTGTGTATTACAGCCGACTCAACAAGACGGCGTCTGTGTAGAGAAGAGGCAGGAAAGATTATTTTTGGAGGAAGACCAATCAATAGGATGATTAGAATCCCTAACGTCAGAGAAGAGAGCATTGACAGATTCCTGTCTCCCCAGACTCCCAGATCCCTTTCGCAATCTCAACACCATCTAGCTCGTATTTTGAACATAAAAACATAAGAACACAGGTAACTGCAGAAGGCCTATTGGCCCATACGAGGCAACTCCAATCTATAACCACCCAATCCCACTCATATACATGTCCAACCCATGCTTCAAACAATCGAGGGACCCCACCTCCACCAATTTACGCGGTAATTGGTTCCACAAATCAACAACCCTGTTACCGAACCAGTCTTTCCCAAATCTAAACTTATCCAATTTATACCCATTGTTTCGTGTTCTGTCTTGTGTTGATACTTTTAATACTCTATTATTAGTATCAACTTTAATCCCCTTTGTTATGACCATTCATCCACTTGTAAACCTCTATCATGAAACCCCTAACTCTTCGCCTTCCCAGTGAATGCAACTTAAGCATTGTTAATCTTTCTTCATATGAAAGATTTCTAATTTGGGGAATTAACTTAGTCATTCTACGCTGGACAGGTTCAAGTGAATTTATATCCATTCTATAGTATGGCGACCAAAACTGAATTGCATAATCTTAATGGGGCCTAACCCGAGAAAAATATAGCTGAAGAACAACACCAGGTGTCTTGTTACTAACGCTTCGATTAATAAATCCCAGTTTCCTATTTGCCTTATTACGAACATTCAGGCATTGATCCTTATGTTTTAAATTCTTACTAATCATATCTCCCAGATCCCTTTCACAATCCGACTTCGCAATCTCAACACCATCAAGCTCGTATCTTGTAACTCCATCATCATTACCTAGCCTCTGAACTTTACATTTATCAGCATTAAACTGCATCTGCCAATCTTTTGACCATTTCAAAACCCTATTTAGATCAACTTGAAGTGATAGTGAGTCTTCTTCCGTGTCAATTTCCCTACCGATTTTTGTATCATCTGCAAATTTGCAGATGTTGCTACTCAAACCTGAATCTAAATCATTTATATATATTATAAACAACAGAGGTCCCCAGGACAGAGCCCTGAGGTACTCCACTAACAACATTATCCCATTATGACTTAACCCTATTTACACTAACTCTCTCTTTCCTTTGGAATAGCCATGCCCTAATCCAACTTAATATAGCACCCTCAATACCATGAGCCTCTATTTTTTTAATCAGTCTTTCATGTGGCACTGCATCAAAAGCTTTGCTAAAGTAAAGGTACACAACATCACAATCCTTACCACTATCAACTACCTGAACTATGCTGGAATAAAAAAGATAGCAAAATTTTTTAACCATGAACAGCATTTGTAAAACCATGTTGCGACTCA
>WNGS01052616.1:0-13945 GCA_020271785.1 Procambarus virginalis
ATTCCTGAACAAGAATTTGATACTATTTTACCTCACACTGTACACCTGATTAATTGATCAGAAAGGCGGGTACCTACCAGATTGTTTCCCGTTCACACAACTAGATGAGTGATGACATATGGTCGATGATGATGCTCCGTCGTCGGCTTCCACTAGGTGATTCACTAAGGTGTTCTTCTATCTACACAAAACTCTGGAATCAGTCACTGTATCGTTGTGTTGCGGTTCACTAATTTACTGTATCACTGATGACAATCACCACCCAACAAACACAATCACCAGTTCCACGGCCACGGTGGGTCGACCCAGCTGCCGGTCAGGTCAGGTCGCCTTACGCTGTCCTCCACACTATGCACCGGTGATCCACTAGCTCCACTTTTGATTTCTTCGCACAATCGCTAGCGATATGACTATGCTATGTAGCACCCTGCTAGCTACACACTGCGAGAGGCCAAATACTATGATCTAGCCTCAATAATCCTTCAATGTCCCGTGAAATTGACGAATTTCCGCGGACCTCGCTAATCGCGTGTGTCTCCCACCGTCGCTAGGCTTTGTGGTGGTGGTGGTGTACCTGGGTGATGGTGCTGGTGGTGGTGTTGGTGTACCTGGTGGTGGTGGTGGTGTACATGGGTGGTGGTGGTGGTGTACCTGGGTGGTGGTGGTGGTGTACCTGGGTGGTGGTGGTGGTGGTGGTGTACCTGGGTGCTGGTAGTGGTGGTGGTGTACCTAGGTGGTGGTGTACCTGGGTGGTGGTGGTGTACCTGGGTGGTGGTGGTGTACCTGAATGGTGGTGGTGGTGGTGGTGTACCTGGGTGGAGGTGGTGGTGGTGGTGTACCTGGGTGGTGGTGGTGGTGGTGGTGGTGTAGCTGGGTGGTGGTGGTGGTGGTGGTGTACCTGGGTGGTGGTGGTGGTGGTGATGGTGTACATGGGTGGTGATGGTGTACATGGGTGGTGGTGGTGTACCTGGGTGGTGGTGGTGGAGGTGTACCTGGGTGGTGGTGGTGGTGGTGGTAGTGTACCTGGGTGGTGGTGGTGGTGGTGGTGGTGTACCTGGGTGGTGGTGGTGGTGGTGGTGGTGGTGGTGTACCTGGGTGGTGGTGGTGGTGGTGGTGGTGGTGTGTACCTGGGTGGTGGTGGTGTACCTGGGTGGTGGTGTACCTGGGTGGTGGTGGTGTACCTGGGTGGTGGTGGTGGTGTACCTGGGTGGTGGTGGTGTACCTGGGTGGTGGTGGTGTACCTGGGTGGTGGTGGTGGTAGTGTACCTGGGTGGTGGTGGTGGTGTACCTGGGTGGTGGTGGTGGTGGTGTACCTGGGTGGTGGTGGTGGTGGTGTACCTGGGTGGTGGTGGTGGTGTACCTGGGTGGTGGTGGTGGTGGTGTACCTGGGTGGTGGTGGTGGTGGTGTACCTGGGTGGTGGTGGTGGTGGTGTACCTGGGTGGTGGTGTACCTGGGTGGTGGTGGTGGTGGTGTACCTGGGTGCTGGTGTACCTGGGTGGTGGTGGTGGTGGTGGTGTAATTACCTAAGTGTATTTACCTAAGTGTAGTTACAGGATGAGAGCTACGCTCGTGGTGTCCCGTCTTCCCAGCACTCTTTGTCATATAACGCTTTGAAACTACTGACGATCTTGGCCTCCACCACCTTCACTGGACTCCGCCTCGGTGTTCCTGGGTGGTGGTGGTGGTGGTTACCTGGTTGATACCTGGATGATGGGGTTCTGGGATGGTGGGATGGGGTGGTGGTGGTGTACCTGGGTGGTGGTGGTGTATCTGGGCGCGGAGTCGGGGACGCCTGAGCGGGGCGCGGAGTCGGGGACGCCTGAGTGGGGCGCGGAGTCGGGGACGCCTGAGCGGGGCGCGGAGTCGGGTACGCCTGAGCGGGGCGCGGAGTCGGGGACGCCTGAGCGGGGCGCGGAGTCGGGGACGCCTGAGCGGGGCGCGGAGTCGGGGACGCCTGAGCGGGGCGCGGAGTCGGGGACGCCTGAGCGGGGCGCGGAGTCGGGGACGCCTGAGCAGGGCGCGGAGTCAGGGACGCCTGAGCAGGGCGCGGAGTCGGGGACGCCTGAGCAGGGCGCGGAGTCGGGGACGCCTGAGCAGGGCGCGGAGTCGGGGACGCCTGAGCGGGGCGCGGAGTCGGGACGCCTGAGCGGGGCGCGGAGTCGGGGACGCCTGAGCGGAGCACGGAGTCGGGGACGCCTGAGCAGGGCGCGGAGTCGGGGACGCCTGAGCAGGGCGCGGAGTCGGGGACGCCTGAGCGGAGCGCGGTGTCACCGGCCCTGGAGCAGAGCACAGTGTCGGGGACGCCGCAGCAGAGTGCGGTCCCTGGCAAAGGAAAACAAACAAAACAAGGCCCCAAAATCTGTTGGTATTACAAATGGGGTACCTGTAAGCATGGGGAATCGGGAAGAATAAATGGAACATGTACATACGATCACCCTAGAAAGTGCAGGAACCTCCTCAATACAGGTAAATGTACCAAAAGCTGTGAGTTCTTTCACCCAGAAATTTGCAAGAACTGGTTGATACCTGTTTGATGGGGTTCTGGGAGTTCCTCTACTCCCCAAGCCCGGCCCGAGGCCAGGCTTGACTTGTGAGAGTTGGTCCACTAGGTTGTTGCTTGGAGCGGCCCGCAGGCCCACATACCCACCACAGCCCGGCTGGTCCGGAACTCCTTGGAGGAAAAAATCTAGTTTCCTCTTGAAGATGTCCACGGTTGTTCCGGCAATATTTCTTATGCTTGCTGGGAGGACGTTGAACAACCGCGGACCTCTGATGTTTATACAGTGTTCTCTGATTGTGCCTATGGCACCCCTGCTCTTCACTGATTCTATTCTGCAATTTCTTCCATATCGTTCACTCCAGTACGTTGTTATTTTACTGTGTAGATTTGGGACCTGGCCCTCCAGTATCTTCCAGGTGTATATTATTTGATATCTCTCTCGTCTTCTTTCTAGTGAGTACATTTGGAGAGCTTTGAGACGATCCCAATAATTTAGGTGCTTTATCGCATCTATACGTGCTGTATATGTTCTCTGTATTCCCTCTATTTCAGCAATCTCTCCTGCTCTGAAGGGGAAAGTGAGTACTGAACAGTACTCAAGACAGGACAGCACCAGTGACTTGAAGAGTACAACCATTGTGATGGGATCCCTGGATTTGAAAGTTCTCGTAATCCATCCTATCATTTTTCTGGCTGTCGCAATATTTGCTTGGTTATGCTCCCTAAACGTTAGGTCGTCAGACATCATTATTCCCAAATCCTTTACATGCTGTTTTCCTACTATGGCCACATTTGATTGTGTTTTGTACCTTGTATTATGTTTAAGGTCCTCATTTTTACCGTACCTTAGTACCTGGAATTTATCACTGAACATCTCCATAACTCTTTGAACTCTTTGGACAGGAAAGAGTGTTTCAATGCTGAATGTCCAGCTTTTCATATAAGAGGTACCAGGCGAATAAAACCGACATACTACCACTATGAAAACAGCCACTACTCCATCGGCCGGGATAATTTTTTAGCAAGAGGAGGAGGAGAAGAATGGCTAAAAATGACCAGACTCTACCACCAACTCGGTCAAATGCTAGAAAGGACGCAAACACAGTGGCCTCCTTACCAGAGCCTCAGATATTAACACCAAGTAAATCATCCAGCACTTCCACTAACACGATAACATCATTTATATTTGCCAACATCCAGGGTATAAAAACACGCAAATCCAACAAAGTTCACTTTATAGATGGTCTCCTTCACGAGGCAAATGCAGTGTTTGCAGCCCTAACGGAAACTCACACAAAGGACTACCTTGATGGTGAAATATGGATCTCAGAATACAATCTCTTCAGATGTGATAGGAAACACCGGCTTCAGGGTGGGGTCAGCCTCTACGTCAAAGACACACTCATCTGTACTGAGCTGCTAAACACCTCAAATGATATGGTGGAAGTGCTGATAGTTAAAATAGAGATCCTAAATGTAGTTGTTGTCCTTGTATATAAGTCACCGGAGGCAAACCCTCAGCAGTTTAAAGACCAACTAATGAAAATAGAACACTGCTTGGAAAACCTCACAAATCCAGATCCGAACATCATCCTGCTTGGGGACTTCAACCTACGGCACCTGAAATGGAAGCACCTGGCTAATACAGTAATATCAGAAAGAATACCAGGAAGTAGCCTAAATGAACAGGCACATGCAAATGACCTGCTACGGATGTGTGATAGGTTTGCCTTAAACCAGCAAATAGTAGAACCAACTAGGAAGGAGAACACGCTGGACCTCATTTTCACTAATAATGATGAGTTGATCGGGAACATAACGATTACAAATACCTCTTACTCAGATCACAACTTAATTGAAGTTCTGACAACCATGGGGAATGGACCTTCAAAACCAGTCCAGATTCCCGGTGGAGGAGACTTCAGCAAATTCAACTTCAATAATAAACAGATAAACTGGGAGCAAATAAACCAGGACTTCACAGAAATAAACTGGGAAGAACAGCTAGGAAATGCAAACCTGAACCAGTGCCTGGAAAAAATAAGCTCAGTAGCACTAGAAATATGTTCAAACCTCATACCTCTAAGAAAAAAGAGAAAGAGATGCAGATTGGAACGGGAACGTCGTTCCCTATATAGGCGAAGAAAACGAATCGCGGAACAACTTGAGAGTCGCACCCTATCTCAAGAACGGCGAATAGGGTTAGGGAGAGAAATAGAAACAATTGAACTCAAGCTACAAGAATCATACAAAACCCAGGAGAGGCAAAGAGAGCAAAAGGCCATCAGTGAAATAGAGAGAAATCTGAAATATTTTTTCTCCTATGCAAAATCAAGATAAAAAATCACATCTAGTATCGGGCCCCTGCGAAAGGGAGATGGAACTTTCACCGATGACAACAAAGAAATGAGCGAGTTACTGAGGAAGCAGTACGACTCTGTTTTCAGCGAGCCATTAAATGCACTAAAGATTGATAACCCAAATGAATTTTTCATGGATATGATACCAACATCAAATCATATATCAGACGTCGCCCTATCCCCACTAGATTTCGAAGAAGCCATAAACAATATGCCTATGCACTCTGCACCAGGCCCGGATTCTTGGAACTCCATATTCATCAAGAACTGCAAAAAACCATTATCGCAGGCCCTTCACATTCTGTGGAGACAAAGCCTAGATACTGGCATTATCCCTGACATACTAAAAACAGCAGATATAGCACCACTCCATAAAGGAGGAAATAAGGCAGAGGAAAAAAATTACAGACCGATAGCACTAACATCGCACATCATATAAATTTTTGAGAGAGTGCTAAGAAGTAAGATCACAAAATACATGGAATCACAGCATCTCCATAACCCCGGACAACATGGTTTCAGAACAGGGCGCTCTTGCCTGTCGCAGTTGCTGGACCACTATGATATGGCATTAGATGCTATGGAAGACAAACAAAACGCTGATGTAATTTACACAGATTTCGCAAAAGCTTTCGATAAATGTGACCATGGAGTTATTGCACATAAAATGCGTTCAAAAGAAATTACCGGGAAAATAGGCAGATGGATCTACAATTTCCTGACTAACAGAACCCAATGTGTAATAGTCAACAAAACAAAATCCAGCCCATCAACCGTGAAGAGCTCAGTCCCCCAGGGTACTGTGCTTGCTCCAGTACTTTTTCTCATCCTCATATCAGACATAGACCAGAACACAACCTATAGCACTGTATCATCCTTTGCAGATGACACTAGGATTTTCATGAGAGTTGGCAACATAGAGGACACGGCAAACCTCCAATCAGATGTAGATCAGGTCTTTCTATGGGCTACAGAAAATAATATGGTGTTTAACGAGGATAAGTTCCAGCTCATGCGCTACGGAAAAATTGAAAATATAAAAACAGAAACCACGTACAAAACTCAGGCAAATCATAACATAGAATGAAAAGGCAATGTAAAGGATCTGGGTGTACTCATGTCGGAAGACCTTACCTTTAAAGAACACAATAAAGTAGCCGTCACAACTGCAAGAAATATGACAGGTTGGATAACAAGAACTTTTCACATTAGAGATGCTATACCAGGGGTCTCCAAACTTTTCAATGTAAGGGCCACATTATATATTTCCCATATTTATGCGGGCCAAAGGAATAAAAATGAAAAAAAAAAAAAAAAATCAGTGACCGTAATTTAATTTCCTCAAATATTAAAGTATAAACATGGAAAAATTAAAACATATCTTTTTTGGAAAAAATTAGGGTAAACTAAATAGATTCCTGCCTTTAGTTTTATGCAACCAAATTAGTGTGACGAATGATACTGTCGTTTTGACTTCAAAATTTCATTAAAATCAGGTTCCAGATTAGAGGAGCCAATTGTAAGAATTGATTTCAAGTGATCATCAGACAAATTTGCTCGATAGTTAGATTTCACATACTTCATTTTGGAAAATGTTTGTTCACACAAGTATGTTGAACCAAAAATGGACACAAAACTACAAGCAAACTTTATCAAATTATAACTGTTATACACAACTGATTGGTTGTAATGCACAACACATTCCTACCAGTACTAGTATCTGTGCGTCACACTATCGAGAGAGAGGAAAACTGACTCGGGCTGAGCGCCACCAGTCAGCAGCCCCAGCTTTGAATAATTCTGCGATGCCATTCGTACGATAATTATTTTTTCAAGGCCACCACACAGGGATTTGTTTGGCGGGCCGGATGTGGCCCGTGGGCCATAGTTTGGAGACCCCTGTGCTATACCGATGATGATACTTTTCACGACGCTAGTGCTCTCTAGAGTGGAGTACTGCTGCACAATGACAGCCCCTTTCAAAGCTGGAGAAATTGCTGACCTGGAGAGCGTGCAGAGATCCTTTACTGCTAGAATCCACTCAGTAAAACATCTAAATTACTGGGACCGGCTAAAGAGCCTAAATCTGTACTCCCTTGAGCGCAGGCGAGAGAGATACATAATAATTTACACATGGAAAATAATGGAGGGGCTGGTCCCAAACCTGCACACAGAAATAACATCACATGAGACCAGAAGACATGGCAGGATGTGCAGAATACTCCCGTTGAAAAGCAGAGGTGCAACAGGTACTCTGAGAGAGAACTCTATCAACATCAGGGGCCCGAGACTGTTCAACACGCTCCCGCTACACATAAGGGGCATAACTGGCCGACCCCTCACAGTGTTCAAGAGAGAACTGGATAAGCACCTCCAAAGGATACCTGATCAACCAGGCTGTGACTCATACGTCAGGCTGCGAGCAGCCGCGTCTAACAGCCTGGTTGATCAGTCCAGCAACCAGGAGGCCTGGTCAACGACCGGGCCGCGGGGACACTAAGCCCCGGAAGCACCTCAAGGTAACCTCAAGGTAAGGTAGGTGGTGGTGGTGGTGTACCTGGGTGGTGGTGGTGTACGTGGGTGGTGGTGGTGGTGTACCTGTGGTGGTGGTGTACCTGGGTGGTGGTGGTGTACCTGGGTGGTGGTGGTGGTGGTGTACCTGGGTAGTGGTGGTGGTGGTGTACCTGGGTAGTGGTGGTGGTGGTGTACCTGGGTGGTGGTGCTGGTGGTGTACCTGGGTGGTGGTGCTGGTGGTGTACCTGGGTGGTGGTGCACCTGGGTGGTGGTGCTGGTGGTGTACCTGGGTGGTGGTGCTGGTGGTGTAATTACCTAAGTGTAATTACCTAAGTGTAGTTACAGGATGAGAGCTACGCTCGTGGTGTCCCGTCTTCCCAGCACTCTTTGTCATATAACGCTTTGAAACTACTGACGGTCATGGCCTCCACCACCTTCTCCCCCAACTTGTTCCAACCGTCTACCACTCTGTTTGCGAAAGTGAATTTTCTTATATTTCTTCGGCATCTGTGTTTAGCCAGTTTATATCTATGACCTCTTGTTCTTGAAGTGCCAGGTCTCAGGAAATCTTTCCTGTCGATTTTATCAATTCCTGTTACTATTTTGTATGTAGTGATCATATCACCTCTTTTTCTTCTGTCTTCTAGTTTTGGCATATTTAATGCTTCTAACCTTTCCTCGTAGCTCTTACCCTTCAGTTCTGGGAGCCACTTAGTAGCATGTCTTTGCACCTTTTCCAGTTTGTTGATGTGCTTCTTAAGACATGGGCACCAAACAACAGCTGCATATTCTAGCTTTGGCCTAACAAAAGTCATGAACAATTTCTTTAGTATATCCCCATCCATGTATTTAAAAGCAATTCTGAAGTTAGAAAGCATAGCATAGGCTCCTTGCACAATATTCTTTATGTGGTCTTCAGGTGATAGTTTTCTATCTAGAACCACCCCTAGATCTCTTTCTTTATCAGAGTTCTTTAAAGATTTCTCACATAATATATAGGTTGTGTGGGGTCTATGTTCTCCTATTCCACATTCCATAACATGACATTTATTAACATTAAATTCCATTTGCCAAGTGGTGCTCCATATACTTATTTTATCCAGGTCTTCTTGAAGGGCATGACAATCATCTAAATTTCTTATCTTTCCTATTATCTTAGCATCATCAGCAAACATGTTCATATAATTCTGTATACCAACTGGTACATCATTTATGTAGACAATAAACATCACTGGTGCAAGAACTGAACCCTGTGGTACTCCACTTGTGACATTTCTCCAGTCCGATACATTGCCTCTGATCCTGATGGTGTACCTGGGTGGTGGTGCTGGTGGTGTACCTGGGTGGTGGTGGTGGTGTACCTGGGTGGTGGTGGTAGTGTACCTGGGTGGTGGTGGTGTACCTGGGTGGTGGTGGTGCTGGTGGTGTACCTGGGTGGTGGTGCTGGTGGTGTACCTGGGTGGTGGTGCTGGTAGTGTACCTGGATGGTGGTGGTGGTGTACCTGGTGGTGGTGGTGGTGGTGTACCTGGGTGGTGGTGGTGGTGGTGGTGTAATTACCCAAGTCTAATTACCTAAGTGTAGTTACAGGATGAGAGCTACGCTCGTGGTGTCCCGTCTTCCCAGCACTCTTTGTCATATAACGCTTTGAAACTACTGACGGTCTTGGCCTCCACCACCTTCTCACTTAACTTGTTCCAACCGTCTACCACTCTGTTTACAAAAGTGAATTTTCGTATATTTCTCCGGCAGCTTTGTTTCGTTAGTTTAAATCTATGACCTCTTGTTCTTGAAGTTCCGGGTCTTAGGAATTCTTCCCTGTCAATTTTATCGATTCCTGTTACTATTTTGAATGTAGTGATCATATCACCTCTTTTTTCTTCTATCTTCTAGTTTTTGCATGTTTAATGCCTTTAATCTCTCCTCGTAGCTCTTGTCCTTCATTTCTGGGAGCCACTTAGTGGCATGTCGTTGCACCTTTTCCAGTTTGTTGATGTGCTTCTTAAGATATGGGCACCATACAACCGCTGCATATTCCAGCTTTGGTCTAATAAACGTCGTGAACAATTTCTTTAGTATTTCTCCATCCATGTATTTAAAAGCAATTCTGAGGTTAGAAAGTGTAGCATAGGCTCCTCGCACAATGTTCTTGATGTGGTCCTCAGGTGACAGTTTTCTATCTAAAACCACCCCTAGATCCTTTTTTTTATCAGAATTCTTTAAAGATTTCTCACATAATTTATAGGTTGTGTGGGGTCTATGTTCTCCAATTCCACATTCCATAACATGGCATTTATTCACATTAAATTCCATTTGCCAAGTGTTGCTCCAAATACTTATTTTGTCCAGGTCTTCTTGAAGGGCATGACAATCATCTAGGTTTCTTATCTTCCCTATTATCTTAGCATCATCAGCAAACATGTTCATGTAATTCTGTATTCCCACTGGTAGATCATTTATGTAGACAATGAACATTACCGGTGCAAGAACTGAACCCTGAGGTACTCCACTCGTGACATTCCTCCAATCCGATACCTTGCCTCTGATTATGGCCCTCATTTTTCTGTCAGTTAGGAAATTTTTCATCCATGTTAGTAGCTTACCTGTCACTCCTCCAATATGTTCCAGTTTCCAGAACAACCTCTTATGGGGAACTCTGTCGAAAGCCTTTTTTAGGTCCAGATAGATGCAGTCAACCCAACCATCTCTTTCTTGTAAAATCTCTGTGGCTCGATCATAAAAACTGAGCAAGTTCGTTACACAGGATCTTCCAGATCGAAAACCATACTGTCTGTCTGATATTATATCGTTTTCCTCGAGGTGTTCTACCCATTTAGTTTTAATTATTTTTTCCAATATTTTGACTATTACACTTGTCAATGATACAGGTCTATAATTAAGGGGGTCTTCCCTGTTTCCACTTTTGTAGATTGGAACTATGTTAGCCTTTTTCCACACATCAGCTACAGCTCCTGTAAACAGGGATGCCTGAAAAATCAGTTGAAGTGGAATGCTGAGCTCAGGTGCACATTCTCTCAGAACCCATGGTGAAACTCCATCTGGACCAACTGCTTTGTTCTTACCTAGCTCCTTTAGCATTTTTTCCACTTCGTCTCTAGACACCTCTATGTGCTCTATGTTGTTCTCTGGAATTCTTATTGTGTCTGGTTCCCTAAAGATTTCATTTTGTACAAACACACTTTGGAACTTTTCGTTTAGTGTTTCACACATTTCCTTTTCATCTTCCGTGAATCTATTTCCCATTTTCAACCTCTGAATATTATCCTTTACCTGCAATTTGTTGTTTATGAATTTATAGAATAGACCTGGTTCTGTTTTACATTTGTCTGCAATCCCTTTTTCAAAATTTCTTTCTGCCTCTCTCCTCACTGCCGTGTAGTTGTTTCTCGCATCTTTGTATCGCTGGTATGTTTGGGGGTTCGGCCTCTTCCTGTATTGATTCCATTTTTGTGTCTTTTGGTCTCTAGCCCTCTCGCAATTTCTATTGAACCAATCCTGTTTTCTAGTTCTGCATCTCTGTTTTGGTATAAATTTTTTTGTGCCTTTATCATATATTTCACAAAACTTGACATACATCTCATTCACTTCCTTGCCTAGCATCAAGTCTGTCCAATTATACTCACTAAAAAATTTCTAAGGTCACCATAATGTCCTCTCCTGAAGTCTGGTTTTTCAACTGCTTCAACCTCCTTATTTTCTTCCAGATTATAACGCATTGCATACTTTATTCCCAAAAGACATGGTCACTTTTACCCAAGGGAGGAAGGTACTGAATGTCAAATATCTCTTCCTCCTTCCTGGTAAATATCAAATCTAGCATGGAGGGAACGTCCCCTTCCCTCATCCTCGTAGCTTGTTTAACATGTTGATACAAGAATGTTTCCAGGATGAGGTCTACAAATCTACAGGTCCAAAAATCTTCTGTTTTAGCTTCATATGCTTCCCAGTCTATGGATTTCAAGTTGAAGTCACCGACTATCAACAGTCGTGATCTATCGTTATCCGCTCTCGCTATAATCTCTCTCATTATTGTTATAAGACCTTCTCGTTTACTATCTAGCTCCTCCTTTGACCATGTGCTGCTTGGCGGTGGACTATATGCATTTATTATCATTAGTTTATCATCCTCATGGCAGATCTCTAGTGCTATTATGCCAACTTCTTGTGGATTGGCAGTCATTATTTCCTTCACCTTTAGGTGTTCTTTTACCAGCACAGCAACGCCACCGCCTTTCCTAATTTTTCTGTCCCGTCTCCAAATTGAGTAGCCCCTTGGGAATATGACCTCATTTAAAATAACATCTTCAAGTTTTGTCTCCGTGAGTGCAACAATGTCTGGTGTCTGCAGCTGTATTACATCACTTAACTCCAGTATCTTCGATCTTACTCCATCTATGTTGGTGTATGCAATCTTCAGGAACTTGTTCCCCCTCTCCTTATTCTTCACTCCTCCTCTCTCTAATGATTTTGTTGGTTTGCCTTTATGTACCACTTTACTGGTTTGCCTACCCCTAACACTTTGTAGAAAAAAGAATTGATTTCTTCTTCATTCCTGTTCTCATTTAAACGTTTTGCCTCGGCGAGGTTCAGTTTCAGCTTCTCTCTGTCTTCTTTTGAAAGATCTCGTCTTAACGACCACCCTTTCCCATCCTCATCACTTTGCAATTTTCTAGCATTCCGTAGTACTTCTTCCATCTGTTTGGCACCGTTTAGGGTGATCCTCAAAGGTCGATCTTTCCCTTTTACGTACCTGCCTATTCTCCTGTAGTCGCACACATTCTCTATGGTAGTGAGACCTTCTACGAGGCCAACAATTTTATCTACTACTTTAGCTTCTTCGACAGCTCTTTCTGACCTAGATGTTATCTCCTTTTCTTTGCAACCAAAAATTATCAGGGACTTACTCCGATCAACTGTGTTTTGCACCAACTTCGGGTTAGATGCCAATTCTTTTCTCACTTCTAGCCTAATGTTTGTTTTATCTTGGTTGCTGCAGTGTTTGACTTCCTTTACAGCTTCTTCAATTTTTTCCTTCTCCTTGGCCACTTGTGCATAGGTGAGTTGCATATCTTTCTTGCACTGTTCTATTCCCTGTGTAACTTCCTCCATCTGTGCTGACAAAAGCTGTTTCTCCTGTTGAATTTCCTTGCCTAACCTATTGTAGTCATTTATGCTTAAATTTACTTTAACTTCTTCCAAAGCTATTTTTAAGAGTTTATTTTCTTCTTCCATGTCTTTGCACTTTGTTTCCAATTTATTCTTATCCTTGCGCAAGTCTTTCACTATATCCTCAAGACATAAAACTTTGCTATTCCAATGGTCATTACTTTCTTTCAATTTACGAATTATTTCTACATGAGAGTTCACTATACTATCTAAATTTACCAACTTGTTATGTAGACTGCTAATATCAATGCTTTCTTCATTGAATCCCTCAAATCAAGCTCTGTTTTGCTTTTCCACTTGCCATTGGCCATCTTGAATGTTGTTCTCTGCACTGTAAACACTAGGGCAACTTTTTCTCATCCGATTTTTCACTTCCCTTAGCACATTCCTGTTATCTCACCTATTTTTCAAGAGCACTATACCTTTATGTCTCTGGGACACCACTCACTACCATCAACCTGTACTACAATACTTAGGATTGTTGAAATATGCTGGAGCTCCTCTGCTGCAAGTTTGACCCTGGGGTGTCACCTTTTGAATCAACAACCACTACCAGCACCACAACCACTACCAGCACCACCACCACTACCAGCACCACCACCAACTACCAGCACCACCACCACTACCAGCACCACCACCACTACCAGCACCACCACCACTACCAGCACCACCCACCACTACTAGCACCACCCACCACCACCACTACCACCACCACTACCAGCAACCAGGTTACACCACCACTACCAGCAACCAGGTACACCACCACTACCAGCAACCAGGTACACCACCACTACCACCACACCACTACCAGCACCACCACCACCCACCACTACCAGCACCACCACCATCACCCACCACCACCACCATCACTATCAGCACCACCCAGGTACATCACCACCACCACCACCCAGGTACACCACCACCACCACCCAGGTACACCACCACCACCACCCAGGTACACCACCACCACCACCCAGGTACACCACCACCACCACCACCACCCAGGTACACCACCACCACCACCCAGGTACACCACCACCACACCCAGGTACACCACCACCACCACCCAGGTACACCACCACCACCACCCAGTACACCACCACCACCACCCAGGATCACCACCACCCAGTTCACACCACCACCACCACCCAGGTCCACCACCACCACCAGGACACCAGCACACCACCACTCCACCCGGTACACCACCACCCGTCCACCCCCAGGTACACAACCACCACCACCACCCAGGTACCACCACACACCACCACCCAGGTACACCACCACCACCACCCGGTACACCACCACCACCCCCAGGTACACCACCACCACCCACCACCCAGGTACACCACCACCACCACCCAGGTACACCATTCAAAATTCAATTA
>WNGS01052617.1:0-14347 GCA_020271785.1 Procambarus virginalis
AATATAAAGCCAATACAAAGAGTGTTTCTATCTGACGAATTATTTTAAATAAAAACAGTTTTGCGAAAAAAAACATGTCTATTCACGAGCGAGTGACTGGGCGGGAATGTGAGAGGCAATTGTTCAGAGTTCTGGGGGCACGAGTTTATCCCTGATGATTTTTCCCCGGCCATATTTTACAAACCCCCAGTGCGATGGGAATATTAGATGAACTTAAAACTTAATGCTAGTTGTTTAGTAGAGTTGTTGTTTTTTTGTTTTTGTTTTTATATTGAAGTAGATATTTTTTCTACCCTGATTCTATGTATGACAAACCATCCAGCGAAGTTGGAATATTAGATGAACTTATAGCTAGTTTCTAGCTACACTGTGTTATCCTTCATATTGAATAGGGTAGCAACACATTGCTGTGCATACCTAAGTTTATATGAATTCATCTTCTCACTTTTAAAAAATGGAGGTCTAACATTTATTTTAAAAACCCTTCATGCTTGATACCCCTACTGGCATCAAAGGTGACTGATGGATTCGACTTTATATATTTAGGCATGATAGCAAACAAAATGCATGCTGTAGCAACAGTAGTCGCATTACATGAGTTAATGGGGCCACCACACAATAAAACACCACATCTATGTGGTGTTTTAAATATATAATTTACTACAGGATATGCACAGGCCCAAATATATATCAAGTTATTCAATAAAAAGCACAAAACAATACAGCAATTACAGAATATTTGCTGGTACCTAATGTCTCCATTGTCGTCCCCAACACAAAATGTCTGAGGCCCCACTACAAACATTTCTTTTTTATTCTATAAAATATTGTAGCTAATGACAATATTTTTGTTGTGCATTACAAAAGATAAGCACTCAATTGATGCTATTTTCAATAATAAAATCTAATTCAGGGGCTCCACAAATATATTATAAACGGCTTAGAACAATTAAAATGCAAAAATGTTTTTTGTCATCAGTATTAACTGAATTCCACTGAAAATATAACTCTACTTTGGCTACAGAAAACGCCGCAAAGCTGAGGGTAACTGAGGTAAAACAGTTTCAACCTGACTCACTCTCTCACCACACATATAAATGTGTTTCTTGCACTCATTTTTTAATGTAAAGCATATTACAAGCTCAGTTCTCTGGCAAATACACTAAAGAACTCATTCTTATGCTAGAACGTAAACTGAGGCTCCTCATTTACAATATTCCTGAGAATTATTCATTGAACATTCATTCCCCCATCAAAACACACAGGAGTCTTTGAAAGTATTTAGACCTGTTTGAAACTCAAAATATCCAACCTCTACATGCTGCCCTGGTTCCTTGGGTTGCCCACCATGACCAAGAACCCCACAGTATCTTACAAGTTCAAGAAAAGGCTTACTACACAGAAATATCCAACTTGTTCTTTGTAAGGACCCATGACCCCCCCCCCCCCCAAAAAAAATGCTCAATCCTACTGGGGGTATTCATAAGTAAGGGGCCCCTATTTATGATGTCAGGTCACGTGACACCCAGCGATGCAATGTGAATTTTTCTCCTGTAGACCCAGTTCACAATGGCATCGAATTTGGCCTCAGGTTATCACTGACCGGATGTTTTCTCTGCAACAGAATCTAGAGAAAATGGGACACATATCTGGGGCAACTAGCACAAATATAACTTGAGTCGTATTCCGATTTATTTTTTTACCTGATTATTGAAACCTTACAAATGTAGGGGAGAGGGAGAAACCCTTTATTTCAGATACACCTGTCAGTAGGAATTAGAAAAAAGATATATTTTATTTACATAAACACACACACACACACACAGTAACACCAGAGGGGAGGACAACCCCGCCACCCTCCTCTGCATAGAAAACCCACCTACCCTCCCCCTTATTTAGAGAATTTACTACAGTCAAAAAGCTTGAACGTCGGGAACTGAACGCGAGCCTGCATGAGACTTGGCCTTAACATTCAAATGTTTAAAGATTAAAATCTGTATAATTAGAGGGGGCAGCTAAGACACAGCCTCATTTAGTAAACTTGCTATGTCCAATAGTTTGGACGTTGGGGAACTGAACGAGGGCTTGCATGATGATTGTAGCTCTGCATCCAAAGTGAATAAGGAAAATGTAGGACAGGATGGAGAAAGAAAGAACAAGATTTACTCCCTCTATGCGATGGAAAACCTTTAAAAATTAGTTGCCAAAGTTTTGAAAACCTTGGTATACCAAACCTTATAGCACACATGAATGTCATAAAGAATAATGTATATCCTGAGGAGTAAATCCCTGTCAACCTGTCTATGTTAATATTTATTAAAAGTTAGTTCTAACAAAATTGCCAAAGCCTTCTTAACCTGGCATATTAAAATAATCTTTTTATGAAATCTTGAAGCATTTATGCAATATTTATTATAAAACTAACATAATGCGTGATGGCATTTCATTTCCATAGAGATGCCTTATATTAAAGCATGTAAATATAAAGCCAATACAAAGAGTGTTCTATCTGACGAATTATTTTAAATAAAAACAGTTTTGCGAAAAAAAACATGTCTATTCACGAGCGAGTGACTGGGCGGGAATGTGAGAGGCAATTGTTCAGAGTTCTGGGGGCACGAGTTTATCCCTGATGATTTTTCCCCGGCCATATTTTACAAACCCCCAGTGCGATGGGAATATTAGATGAACTTAAAACTTAATGCTAGTTGTTTAGTAGAGTTGTTGTTTTTTGTTTTTGTTTTTATATTGAAGTAGATATTTTTCTACCCTGATTCTATGTATGACAAACCATCCAGCGAAGTTGGAATATTAGATGAACTTATAGCTAGTTTCTAGCTACACTGTGTTATCCTTCATATTGAATAGGGTAGCAACACATTGCTGTGCATACCTAAGTTTATATGAATTCATCTTCTCACTTTTAAAAAATGGAGGTCTAACATTTATTTTAAAAACCCTTCATGCTTGATATACCCTACTGGCATCAAAGGTGACTGATGGATTCGACTTTATATATTTTAGGCATGATAGCAAACAAAATGCATGCTGTAGCAACAGTAGTCGCATTACATGAGTTAATGGGGCCACCACACAATAAAACACCACATCTATTGTGGTGTTTTAAATATATAATTTACTACAGGATATGCACAGGCCCAAATATATATCAAGTTATTCAAATAAAAAGCACAAAACAATACAGCAATTACAGAATTTTGCTGGTGTTATCTTAATGTCTCCATTGTCGTCCCCAACACAAAATGTCTGAGGCCCCACTACAAACATTTCTTTTTTATTCTATAAAATATTGTAGCTAATGACAATATTTTTGTTGTGCATTACAAAAGATAAGCACTCAATTGATGCTATTTTCAATAATAAAATCTAATTCAGGGGCTCCACAAATATATTTATAAACGGCTTAGAACAATTAAAATGCAAAAATGTTTTTTGTCATCAGTATTAACTGAATTCCACTGAAAATATAATCTCTACTTTGGCTACAGAAAACGCCGCAAAGCTGAGGGGTAACTGAGGTAAACAGTTTCAACCTGACTCACTCTCTCACACACACATATAAATGTGTTTCTTGCACTCATTTTTTAAATGTAAAGCATACTACAAGCTCAGTTCTCTGGCAAATACACTAAAGAACTCATTCTTATGCTAGAACGTAAACTGAGGCTCCTCATTTACAATATATTCCTGAGAATTATTCATTGAACATTCATTCCCCCATCAAAACACACAGGAGTCTTTGAAAGTATTTAGACCTGTTTGAAACTCAAAATATCCAACCTCTACATGCTGCCCTGGTTCCTTGGGTTGCCCACCATGACCAAGAACCCCACAGTATCTTACAAGTTCAAGAAAAGGCTTACTACACAGAAATATCCAACTTGTTCTTTGTAAGGACCCTTGACTCCCCCCCCCCCCAAAAAAAAAATGCTCAATCCTACTGGGGGTATTCATAAGTAAGGGGGCCCCTATTTATGATGTCAGGTCACGTGACACCCTGCGATGCAATGTGAATTTTTCTCCTGTAGACCCAGTTCACCAATGGCATCGAATTTGGCCTCAGGTTATCACTGACCGGATGTTTTCTCTGCAACAGAATCTAGAGAAAATGGGACACATATCTGGGGCAACTAGCACAAATATAACTTGAGTCGTATTCCGATTTATTTTTTTACCTGATTATTGAAACCTTACAAATGTAGGGGAGAGGGAGAAACCCTTTATTTCAGATACACCTGTCAGTAGGAATTAGAAAAGATATATTTTATTTACATAAACACACACACACACACACAGTAACACCAGAGGGGAGGACAACCCCGCCACCCTCCTCTGCATAGAAAACCCACCTACCCCTCCCCCTTATTTAGAGAAATTTACTACAGTCAAAAAGCTTGAACGTCGGGAACTGAACGCGAGCCTGCATGAGACTTGGCCTTAACATTCAAATGTTTAAAGATTAAAATCTGTATAATTAGAGGGGGCAGCTAAGACACAGCCTCATTTAGTAAACTTGCTATGTCCAATAGTTTGGACGTTGGGGAACTGAACGAGGGCTTGCATGATGATTGTAGCTCTGCATCCAAAGTGAATAAGGAAAATGTAGGACAGGATGGAGAAAGAAAGAACAAGATTTACTCCCTCTATGCGATGGAAAACCTTTAAAAATTAGTTGCCAAAGTTTTGAAAACCTTGGTATACCAAACCTTATAGCACACATGAATGTCATAAAGAATAATGTATATCCTGAGGAGTAAATCCCTGTCAACCTGTCTATGTTAATATTTATTAAAAGTTAGTTCTAACAAATTGCCAAAGCCTTCTTAACCTGGCATATTAAAATAATCTTTTTATGAAATCTTGAAGCATTTATGCAATATTTATTATAAAACTAACATAATGCGTGATGGCATTTCATTTCCATAGAGATGCCTTATATTAAAGCATGTAAATATAAAGCCAATACAAAGAGTGTTTCTATCTGACGAATTATTTTAAATAAAAACAGTTTTGCGAAAAAAAACATGTCTATTCACGAGCGAGTGACTGGGCGGGAATGTGAGAGGCAATTGTTCAGAGTTCTGGGGGCACGAGTTTATCCCTGATGATTTTTCCCCGGCCATATTTTACAAACCCCAGTGCGATGGGAATATTAGATGAACTTAAAACTTAATGCTAGTTGTTTAGTAGAGTTGTTGTTTTTTTGTTTTTGTTTTTATATTGAAGTAGATATTTTTCTACCCTGATTCTATGTATGACAAACCATCCAGCGAAGTGGAATATTAGATGAACTTATAGCTAGTTTCTAGCTACACTGGTGTATCCTTCATATGAATAGGGTAGCAAACATTGCTGTGCATACCTAAGTTTATATGAATTCATCTTCTCACTTTTAAAAAATGGAGGTCTAACATTTATTTTAAAAAAACCTTCATGCTTGATATACCTACTGGCATCAAAGGTGGACTGATGGATTCGACTTTATATATTTTAGGCATGATAGCAAACAAATGCATGCTGTAGCAACAGTAGTCGCATTACATGAGTTAATGGGGCCACCACACAATAAAACACCACATCTATTGTGGTGTTTTAAATAATAATTTACTACAGGATATGCACAGCAGGCCCAAATATATATCAAGTTATTCAAATAAAAAGCACAAACATACAGCAATTACAGAATATTTGCTGGTGTTATCTTAATGTCTCCATTGTCGTCCCCAACACAAAATGTCTGAGGCCACTACAAACATTTCTTTTTTATTCTATAAAATATTGTAGCTAATGACAATATTTTTGTTGTGCATTACAAAAGATAAGCACTCAATTGATGCTATTTTCAATAATAAAATCTAATTCAGGGGCTCCACAAAATATTTATAAACGGCTTAGAACAATTAAAATGCAAAAATGTTTTTTGTCATCATATTAACTGAATTCCACTGAAAATATAATCTCTACTTTGGCTACAGAAAACGCCGCAAAGCTGAGGGGTAACTGAGGTAAACAGTTTCAACCTGACTCACTCTCTCACACACACATATATAAATGTGTTTCTTGCACTCATTTTTTAAATGTAAAGCATACTACAAGCTCAGTCTGGCAAATACACTAAAGAACTCATTCTTATGCTAGAACGTAAACTGAGGCTCCTCATTTACAATATATTCCTGAGAATTATTCATTGAACATTCATTCCCCCATCAAAACACACAGGAGTCTTTGAAAGTATTTAGACTGTTTGAAACTCAAAATATCCAACCTCTACATGCTGCCCTGGTTCCTTGGGTTGCCCACCATGACCAAGAACCCCACAGTATCTTACAAGTTCAAGAAAAGGCTTACTACACAGAAATATCCAACTTGTTCTTTGTAAGGACCCTTGACTCCCCCCCCCCCCCCCAAAAAAAAAATGCTCAATCCTACTGGGGGTTTCATAAGTAAGGGGGCCCTATTTATGATGTCAGGTCACGTGACACCCTGCGATGCAATGTGAATTTTTCTCCTGTAGACCCAGTTCACCAATGGATCGAATCATCGAATTTGGCCTCAGGTTATCACTGACCGGATGTTTCTCTGCAACAGAATCTAGAGAAAATGGGACACATATCTGGGGCAACTAGCACAAATATAACTTGAGTCGTATTCCGATTTATTTTTTTACCTGATTATTGAAACCTTACAAATGTAGGGGAGAGGGAGAAACCCTTTATTTCAGATACACCTGTCAGTAGGAATTAGAAAAGATATATTTTATTTACATAAACACACACACACACACACAGTAACACAGAGGGGAGGGGAGGACAACCCCGCCACCCTCCTCTGCATAGAAAAACCCACCTACCCCCCCCCCACACCAAATCCCCACCCTTCTACCCCTCCCCTCCTCCCGCGGAGTCTTCCCTCCCTCCTTTCCTTCCTGTCCTCCCTCCCCTTTCACCCCATACCCTCCCTGCCACTCCCCCTTCACTAGATCCTCCGCCCCTCATCCTAGTATCCTCTGAGACCCTGTTATCCACCTCACAGGTCTTCACACCCATGGAACAGCTTCCCCACCAGCAGAACACTCACCAAGGAGGCGATTTGAGAAGGGACAGAAAAAAGTGAGCCTCAAAGCAATGTACACTAACATAGATGGAATTACAAATAAAGCAAATGAGCATGGAGAACGGGTACTAGAGGAAAACCCAGATATAATAGCCCTCACAGAAACAAAACTGACGAAAACGATAACAAATGCAGTGTTCCCACAGGACTATTATGTTATGAGGAAAGAGAGAGAAGGAAGAGGTGGTGGTGGTGTAGCTCTACTGGTAAGAAAAGGCTGGGATATTGAGGGGATGGTTATTCAGGGCTGTGAAGGTTTCAGTGACTACATAGCAGGTACCATAACAAATGGAGGGAAAAAAATTATAGTCGTAGTCATATATAATCCTCCACCAAATGACAGAAGACCTAGACAGGAATATGATAGAAACAACATGGCCACCATTAACATAATAGAAAGAGCAGCTTCTGTTGCTAGCAGGAATGGATCTGGACTACTAATTATGGGAGACTTCAACCATGGGAAGATAGATTGGGAGAACAGAGACCCGCATGGAGGACCAGAAACATGGAGAGCTAAGCTGCTGGACGTGGCAACAAGAAACTTTCTAAGCCAGCACGTCAAGGATCCAACAAGAATGAGAGGAGAAGATGAACCAGCAATGCTTGATTTGATATTTACCCTAAATGAGTGGGATATAAGGGAAGTTAAGATGGAAGCACCCTTGGGAATGAGTGACCACAGTGTATTGAACTTTGAGTACCTGGTAGAGCTAGGAATTATCTCCCCAAAAAAGAACTAGGAATCAAAAGGCTGGCATACCGCAAGGGGAATTATGAACAGATGAGAAGTTTCCTAAGTGAAATACCTTGGGACACAGACCTCAGAGATAAGTCTGTACAGGGTATGATGGACTATGTTACCCAAAAGTGTCAGGAGGCAGTAAACAGGTTCATCCCGGCCCAAAGGGAAAAATCCGAGAAGCAACAGAAGAATCCATGGTATAATAGGGCATGTATGGAAGCGAAGAAACTGAACAAAAGGGCGTGGAGGAACTTCCGGAATAACAGAACACCAGAAAGCAGAGAGAGATACCAGAGAACCAGGAATGAGTACGTCAGGGTGAGAAGAGAAGCAGAGAAAAGTTTTGAAAATGATATAGCAAACAAAGCCAAGACCGAACCAAAGCTACTCCACAGTCACATCAGAAGGAAAACAACAGTGAAAGAACAGGTATTGAAACTTAGAACAGGCGAGGACAGGTATACAGAGAATGACAAAGAGGTGTGTGAAGAACTCAACAAGAGGTTCCAGGAGGTCTTCACAATAGAACAAGGTGAGGTCACTGTGCTAGGAGAAAGGGAGGTAAACCAGGCGGCCTTGGAAGAGTTCGAAATTACGAGAGAGGAGGTCAAGAGACACCTGCTGGATCTGGATGTTAGAAAGGCTGTTGGGCCAGACGGGATCTCACCTTGGATACTGAAAGAGTGTGCAGAGGCACTTTGCTTGCCACTCTCCATAGTGTATAGTCACTGGAGACGGGAGACCTACCAGAAATATGGAAGACGGCGAATGTGGTCCCAATATACAAAAAGGGCGACAGGCAAGAGGCACTGAACTACAGGCCAGTGTCCTTGACTTGTATACCATGCAAGGTGATGGAGAAGATCGTGAGAAAAAACCTGGTAACACATCTGGAGAGAAGGGACTTCGTGACAAATCGCCAACATGGGTTCAGGGAGGGTAAATCTTGCCTTACAGGCTTGATAGAATTCTACGATCAGGTGACAAAGATTAAGCAAGAAAGAGAGGGCTGGGCGGACTGCATTTTCTTGGATTGTCGGAAAGCCTTTGACACAGTACCGCATAAGAGGCTGGTACATAAGCTGGAGAGACAGGCAGGTGTAGCTGGTAAGGTGCTCCAGTGGATAAGGGAGTACCTAAGCAATAGGAAGCAGAGAGTTACGGTGAGGGGTGAGACCTCCGATTGGCGTGAAGTCACCAGTGGAGTCCCACAGGGCTCTGTACTCGGTCCTATCTTGTTTCTGATATATGTAAATGATCTCCCGGAGGGTATCGATTCATTTCTCTCAATGTTTGCGGACGATGCCAAAATTATGAGAAGGATTAAAACAGAAGAGGACTGTTTGAGGCTTCAAGAAGACCTAGACAAGCTGAAGGAATGGTCGAACAAATGGTTGTTAGAGTTTAACCCAACCAAATGTAATGTAATGAAGATAGGTGTAGGGAGCAGGAGGCCAGATACAAGGTATCATCTGGGAGAGGAAATTCTTCAGGAGTCAGAGAAAGAAAAAGACTTGGGGTTGATATCACGCCAGACCTGTCTCCTGCAGCACATATCAAGAGGATAACATCAGCGGCATATGCCAGGCTGGCCAACATACGAACGGCATTCAGAAACTTGTGTAAAGAATCATTCAGAACTTTGTATACCACATATGTCAGGCCAATCCTGGAGTATGCAGCCCCAGCATGGAGTCCATATCTAGTCAAGGATAAGACTAAACTGGAAAAGGTTCAAAGGTTTGCCACCAGACTAGTACCCGAGCTGAGAGGTATGAGCTACGAGGAGAGACTACGGGAATTAAACCTCACTTCGCTGGAAGACAGAAGAGTTAGGGGGGACATGATCACCACATTAAGATTCTGAAGGGAATTGATAGGGTAGATAAAGACAGGCTATTTAACACAAGGGGCACACGCACAAGGGGACACAGGTGGAAACTGAGTGCCCAAATGAGCCACAGAGATATTAGAAAGAACTTTTTTAGTGTCAGAGTGGTTGACAAATGGAATGCATTAGGAAGTGATGTGGTGGAGGCTGACTCCATACACAGTTTCAAGTGTAGATATGATAGAGCCCAATAGGCTCAGGAATCTGTACACCTGTTGATTGACGGTTGAGAGGCGGGACCAAAGAGCCAGAGCTCAACCCCCGCAAACACAACTAGGTGAGTACAACTAGGTGAGTACACATAGCATAGGGGCTGAGCAAAGCATTGAGAAGGTTTTCAGGCTAGCCTGGTACAACAAAGACCGAGACCATGTGTTAAAGATAGTGTTTGCAAACAAGAACACAAAGGAGAAGATTCTAACAAGGAAAAGCCAACTGCAATATGTGGGAGAATTAAAAAAAGTATTCCTCCAGAGGGACATGATGAGGGTGGAGAGAGCAATGGCGGCAGAAGCAAGGAAGAAGCGCAAGGGGAGAGGGGAAAACCAGGAAATCACAGCTCCCAACACAACATCCCCAGAGGTGAGGGAGGAACCCACAACCAGTTCCCAATAACACCAGAGGGGAGGGCAACCCCACCACCCTCCTCTACATAGAAACCCCCCCCTACCCCAAACCCTCCCTGCCCCCACTCAAATGTTCAGCCAAATCTCCCTTCCCTCATATCCCATCCCCCACCCTTCTTGTGGGAACCGACCTGTGAGATTTATATTTAATTTATATGAATTTATATAGAATTTAATTTACGTTAATTTATATATTTCAATAGCAATTAGTATGGTGTTAAGTGGACTGTATTTCTGCAATAATCTCATAAATCGATCCTTACACATTAGGGGGGGTTTGTACTAAATTTATATATATGCAGCCAATCAAACTACAGTATTAACTACACATATGGGTATACATTGAGGAGGTTCCTTATCTAATTGCACAGCAGGCTTAGTTCACCAGGTATGACTAGGATGTAGACACCAAATTATCCTCTTTTGAGGCAGCTTCCATCACCCAGTAACTGATGTATCAAGTCTTGCTTCCTCTTCTTGTTCCTGTCAAAGGGCGCTAACTGTAAAGCCAGAATCCTAATATATGACAGCTATATCAGAGAAAACACTGTATAATGAATCATAGGACCAAGGCTTAATTACCTTTTTGAGTCGATCATTTGTGTTCTCACCGGTTCGCCCAATATCTACCTAACATTAATGGCGAAAAATGATTAGATAAACGGGTTTCGGAAAAGCACTTCCCTTGATTATGTTGACAGCGTGTTGATGATGGTAGAACTTTGGTCTCCATAGCACTTCGTCCAAGAGAATTATAGGAGCCGAATTTGCCCCCGACCCTGTGGTCTAACAGCAATGCGACCACTCCTCACTCACTGATGCTCCTGACCTACTTTGTCCCAGATATCAGTAACTGATAGAAGGGTCACATTTACTTTATTTTGATACTGATAATTAAGTTAATTCAAATGAGATGTTTTTATGATGGTAAAAGTCCAAAGACTAATGTATTTAAGAATAATTCCCAACATAGTTGGTGAAGTTATAATAGTATGTGGCAATGATATCCTGTTTTCTATTGACAGAAAATTCCACTACAAGCTACATTTTCTATGGTTTAACTTGTGTATACAACACAGCAGCAATATTTCTGCCAATTGTATGTAATAATTTTAAATGGTTGTCGGGTTTTCCGACACTTCTACCCCTCCCCTCCTCCTGCCATGTCCCCCCTTTTCCTTCATGTCCTCCACCTCACAAATGCTTACACTCATGGAACAGCTTCCCCCCACCAGCAGAACACTCACCAAGGAGGCGATTTGAGAAGGGACAGAAGAAAGTGAGCCTCAAGGCAATGTACACGTCTAACACAGATGGAATTACAAATAAAGCAAATGCACTTGGAGAATGGGTACTAGATGAAAACCCAGACATAATAGCTCTCACATAAACAAGCTAACGAAAACCATAACAAATGCAGTGTTCGTACAGGACTATTATGTTATGAGGAAAGAGAAGAAGGAAGAGGTGGTGGTGGTGTAGCTCTACTGGTAAGAAAAGGCTGGGATTTTGAGGAGATGGTTATTCAGGGTTGTGAGGGTTTCAGTGACTACATAGCAGGTACCATAACAATTGAAGGACAAAAATTATAGTCATAGTCATATATAATCTTCCACAAAATGACAGAAGACTCAGACAGGAATATGGTAGAAACAACATGGCCACCATTAACATAACAGAGAGAGCAGCTACTGTTGCTAGCAGGAATGGATCTGGACTACTAATTATGGGAGAATTCAACCACGGGAAGAGAGATTGGGAGAATAGAGATCCGCATGGAGAACCAGAAACATGGAGAGCTAAGCTGCTGGACGTGGCAACAAGAAACTTTCTAACCAGCAAATCAAGGAACCAACAAGAATGAGAGATGATGAACCAGCAATGCTTGATTTGATATTTACCCTAAATGAGTGGGATATAAGGGAAGTTAGATGGAAGCACCTTGGGCATGAGTGATCACAGTGTGATCGATTTAACGATTTAAATGCATTACTCACAGCACTAGGTACTAACTTATCGTTTATTATTTAACAGAAACTTGGCTAATAAAGACTATACCCAACTCTACAACTTAGCTGGTTATAAAGCCTTCATAACTGTAGGCCTATAAAAAAGGTGGTGGCACAGCTATATATTACCGAGATACATTTATCTGCAACAGTGTTATTAGTCAGAGATGACTACTGCGAATATACTTTTTCTCAGTTTACAATTAAATCCCTTAATCCTCTTTGACTATTGGAGCCATCTATAGATTTCCAATACTATCATAGCTTCTTTCTCAGACACCTAAGAATCTTATTATTAACAACAATCTCAACAAAAACCACATCATTCTGGGAGGAGACTTTAATATGACCTGGGTCAACAAATTGCTCTCAAGTTGACTATTTCCTCAACAGCATGAACTCCTGTATGCTAATCCCCACAATCACCAAACCTACCCGATCCACTCAAACATCAGCCACTACCTTGGATCACATATGGACAAACATAACAGCTCCCTGTATCTGGTATAATCTACGACAGAACAACTGACCACAATCCTACTTTCTCGTACCGAACATGGACATAACACCACCAAAAAGCAAGAAACTTTCATTCAGGCTACACAGTGAATCAGCTTTAGGCAATCTTACAGATGCACTTCACAATATTAACTGGGATTCTGAATTCAATAATACCCAGGATATAAATTCATTAGCTAACCTCTTCCTCTCCAAAACTCTACCTCTACAACCTTCATTGTCCCCTTCTTACCAAGCAAGTAACTGACAAAGATTAAACAATCCATGGCTCACAATGGCATTCTCAACTCAATCAACAAGAAACATGAATATAAAAAGAAACTTAGGATTGGCTAGTTCAAGGAAGTAGCTAAAAGGTACTCATCAATGCTTACCAGTATCATAAGAAAGGCAAAACTTGCATATTATGTGAATAGATTCAATGAAGCAAAAGGCAATATGAAAAGCACATGGAAAACCATCTCTAGTATCCTAGGAACTAAACAACACTCACATAACCAAATAAAACTCTACAAGGATGGGGATTACCGTCAACTGATTTAGAAATGGCAAATGAATTTAATAGTTTCTTTTCATCGGTTGGTGCTAATCTTGCCAGTAAAATCCCACAGACTCAGACACATATTACACATATCTCTCAGGCAGCTATCCAAACTCTCTACTTCTTTCACCAATCAGCCCGGCAGATGTTGTGTCCATATACACTCTCTAAAAACCAAGCAGGGAACACCAGTGAAATTCCGTCCATTGTATACAAGAGAGCCTCCCATGCCCTTGCCCACACCCATAGCCCTACTGTTCAACAAATCTATAGAGTGTCACACCTTCCCTGATATCCTCAAAAAAGCAAGAGTAACGCCAGTCCATAAAGGAGGCAATCCGGCGGACATAAACAATTATAGACCAATAAAATCTACCCATTCTATCAAAAATATTTGAAAAAATTATTTACAAACAGCTCTATTCCTACCTCGTAAAATTCGACATACTCAGCCCTGCCAGTTGGCTTCCGGTCCAAAAGAGCACCAACGATGCAATCATTAGTCTCCTTGACGTAATCTACTCAGCCCTTGACAAAAATGAGTTTCCGATTGGACTCTTCATTGACCTAAGAAAAGCCTTTGATACTGTTAATCACAACTACCTCTTACTTAAACTCCAGCATTATGGAATCCGAGGCCTTGCCCTTGACTACATCCGATCCTATCTTAGTGACAGACACCAATATGTAACCATCAATGATACAACTTCTTCCACTCTACCAATTACCGTTGGAGTGCCACAGGGCAGTATCTTAGGACCTCTTCTATTTCTTATATATATAAACGATCTGCTAATGTCTCTAATATTCTCAAACCTATATTGTTTGCTGACGATACTACCTTATCTATTCAGACCTCAACCCACATACACTAAATAATGT
>WNGS01052620.1:0-13503 GCA_020271785.1 Procambarus virginalis
CCCTAACTGGTGAAGCTATGTCCAAAATGGACTATTTTACAGCAAATTTTGATGAGATGTTAGTGACACACACATAATTCTGGAAAGGAATAGATACGCCTCAAAACTCACTTTAAAGGAGAGAATGTTAGGTTATTCTCCCTTGCAGCGTTGGAAAGATTCAACTGAAGCATAATTGTATGTTTTTCTTGCACTATACATGATGATGAAACATTAAGAAAACATGTCATACAGAATTATTGGAACAAAGACAGTCTTGTTCCATCCTCACTTCTCGGCAGGTATATGTCACGTGGCAGGATTCTGCTAATTCTCAAGTGTCTGCATTTTGAAAATAGTAATAATGATATTGCAAACTATAGACTGCGGATAGTGAGACACGTGTTCAGTGATTTGATGGGAAAGTACAAAGATGTCTGTGTACCAGGCCAGCAGGTAGTGATTGACGAATAGCCTGTACTCTTGAAGGGCCGTCTGGCTTTCAGGCAGAATGTTCTCTCAAACATCACCGATTTGAACACATTTTCTTTGTTGTGTGTGAGTGTGAAACATGCATGGTGACAGATATGATACTTTATGCTGGCACAGACGTAGACATTCCCAGTAAAGATCCACTTGGATTTCCAGGCAGTGTGGTAAAGACGTTGATGGCTCCACTACTGAACAAGGAGAACATTATATATGCAGACAATTATTATACCAGTCCCTTGCTGACAAGGTTCCTACTAGATCATAATACTGGATTTTGTGACACAGTCAAGTCACGAAGGCGAGAAATGCCGGTGTTTGATCAAACTGTTGCAGTTGGTGAGTGTCAGCTAAGAAAAAGTGACAGAATTTTAGCAGTGAGGTGGAAAAACCCACGTGAAGTGAACATGCTGACGACTGGTCTCACTTGCGACATGGTTGACAGTGGCAAGATTATCATACATCAAAACGAAAATTGTATACATCAAACTGTGGCTTGAACTATAATGTAAACAAGCGTTTGGTTGACAAATGTGGCATGATGATTGGTGCTGTGGAATGTGTGCGGAAAATTGTCAAGTGGACAAAGAAAATATTTTTTCACTATGTGGATGCAACTGTGCTGAACAGTTTCAACATGTATTTAGTGACAAAAAACCAACAATACGTGTGTTCAGTCTAGCAGTTGTGTCACAGTTGCTTGTCAAGTTTGGATAAGACGTACATGTTGGAACATGAGGAGTTACCTCGCTATCAATGCCTCATGCAACGCAATGCTTTCCTGTTGCTAGCAAGAAGTCACCTGCATGTGGGGCTGAGAGGCGAGCAATGTCTTGTTGGGTTGTTGCAGCACCCAGACACTCTGCAGCAGCTCGGTCTACAATGAACCAGTGTCTCTGTGTACATCCCAGCTGGATTGCTTGTGGTCTTTTGGTTTTGGTGGTTGAAGTGACTGGCCTGCACGAGAGGCCCCCCCCCCCTTAGTGGCACAATGTATTAAATTGGGATCGATTACGCCTGCCAGCTGACCTAAGTAGCAGGTACCATTTCCTTCACAAAATTGTCGGATGCCGAGGAGGAGGACAGGAAGGCTGGTACAGAGATTTGCGTTGCTGTTCGCACTCCGAGGCACCCCCCCCATGACTTACGGGGAGAGAGAGGCTTGTTTCCACTCTAAGTAATCGAGAGAGAGGTTGAGGGCTTTTTCTACCATCGATTTCAGTAAGAGGTCATATTCACCTAGTTTTTGGCTACTGTAAGATGGTGAACACCTCAGAAAGTAGGTTAACCTGGGGAGGGACATGTCATGTTCACAGAAAATGGTACCATCCGTTTTCTATGTGCGGCGGCTGGACGCCACAGGAGAAGGAAAACAGCACACAGGACGCCTGCCAAGCTTGGGAGCTACTCTATCATGTAATCGTTTATTATTATTAAAGTCAGTAACCAGGAATGACTTTACATCAACCTTACTACCAAGACTATCTCAGCTATACACAGACACCACACTGGCGACGAAGATGAACTGGGAACGCAGGTATTTTGTTCAACAAAACACAAGGAAGGAGCATGCTGTTTCGCCCAGAGGAGGAAGGAGAAGCTGTCTGTGAGCACCATACCCGATGCTGTATGCAACCCCATGCTGTGTGCTGACTGTTGCTGTGTGCTGATCGTTGCTGTGTGCTGGCCGTTGCTGTGTGCTGGCCAATGCTGTGTGCTACCCAAGCTGTGCTGATTGTTGNTTAGGCCGGGCCACATATAAAAACAAAAAGTAAAAAAAGGAAAAAAAAAAAGAATGACTGCTTGTTTGGTAATCTGTGGTAAGGTAAGGGAAGAGACATAAAACCCCATAATAAACAATGCTCTTTAATAACACTAAAAAACAAATTGAAATAAAGGCAAAAATCTTGGCTTAATGGTGCAGAACAACAAGTGGAAAAATAACTGAACATAAAACTGGATTACGTTAAAGGGAGGAGAAGTGACATATGTCATGTTCACAGAAAATGGTACCATCCGTTTTCTATGTGCGGCGGCTGGACGCCAGAAGAGAAGGTAAACAACACACAGGACGCCTGCCAAGCTTGGGAGCTACTCTATCATGTAATCGTTTTTATTATTAAAGTCAGTAACCAGGAATGACTTTACATCAACCTTACTACCAAGACTATCTCAGCTATACACAGACACCACACTGGCGACGAAGATGAACTGGGAACGCAGGTATTTTGTTCAACAAAACACAAGGAAGGAGCATGCTGTCTCGCCCAGAGGAGGAAGGAGAAGCTGTCTGTGAGCACCATACCCGATGCTGTATGCAACCCCATGCTGTGTGCTGACTGTTGCTGTGTGCTGATCGTTGCTGTGTGCTGGCCGTTGCTGTGTGCTGGCCAATGCTGTGTGCTACCCAAGCTGTGCTGAGTGTTGCTGTGAGAGGAATCTGCCGACGCTGTGTACGAAACGACGCTTTGATGCAGTGTACAAAACCTGATGTTTTGGTACGAAACGACGCTCCGTGCTACAAATTCTTCACGCTGTGAACTACTGCTGCCAACTGCTGCCAACTGCTGTACTGCTGTACCACTGCTGCCTACTGCTGCCTACTGCTGCCAATTGCTGTACCAACTGCTAACAACTGCTGTGTTGCTGTGAGTAGGAACAACACATGTACACAAGGGCTAGGTAAGAAGTCAGTTGCTGCTGTGTTGTGCACTGTTGTGAACTTTTGCATTAAAATGCTTGTGTGCTTTGCAAAATTAAAGTAATTACAGTGAATTCTTAAATAACATATACAGTGCAGTAAGTGTTATATATTCTGAGGAACATTTTAAGTGATAAGTTTAAATTTATTCAGTAAAAATGGCAAATATACCTCAGTTTCCTGCATTTGATCCTGACTGTGACCAGACAAACCTGTCACAGAGGTGGGTCAAATGGCTTAAAAGGTTTGAAAATTTGTTGATAGTTTCTGACATCAAAAGTGCTGAAAGAAAGCGTGCCTTTCTGCTTCATTATGCAGGTGATAGAGTTTGTGATATCTTTGATACACTGAAAGATACTGGTGGTGCTAAAGATTATGACACTGCCAAGGCCAAATTAACTGAGCATTTCAAACCAAGGCAAAATACTGCTATGGAAATTATGCATTTCAGGAGAGCAAAACAACTCTCTAATGAAACTGTTGATCAATACCATACACGTCTGCAGGGTTTAGCAACCCACTGTGAGTTTGCTGATGTTGACAAAGAAATCAAACAGCAAATAATTGAAACATGCACATCTACACGTCTTCGTCGAAGAGCTCTAGAACTTGTTGATGATGAAAGTTCTCTTACCAAGATACTGGATATGGCTCGTCGAATGGAAGATGCTGCACGTGATGCTCGTGCCATGGAGTGCAGTGCCAACAACGGTTCTGCCACTGTTACTAACAGTCATGAAGTATGTAAGGTTCAGGGAGTACACCATGATCATAGAAGATATCATGCCAAACCTAACATTAAATTGAGCCGAGAACCACATCACAACTGGAGTCATGGAACAAGACTCAAGCAGTCACAACGACTCACATCAGAGGTTGTCAATAATAAATGTTACAATTGTGGAGGAGACTACCCACACCAAGATAATGTTTGTCCTGCACAAGGTAAGAAGTGCTATGAGTGTAGAAAACTAGGTCATTTTGGTGCTATGTGTCGTTCCGCACTAAAGAAACCACAATCAATAAATAAAAGCAATGTACGAGGATCAAGTCATAGGAGTCGAGGTGGCAAACACAATATTGCACCTCAAATCAAGAATGTTAATAATATACAAGACAACATTTCATTACAACCAGTCTCAGATGACAGTGAATGTGATTATATTTATGGAGTACAAGCAATCACAGAATGGAATGATCTTCCAAAAACCCAGAGACTATAGTATACATTGCTGGCATTTGTCTCAAAATTCTCATTGACACTGGATCAAACATTGACACCATTGCTGAGTGCCACTATGAGAAATTTAAAAAACAGTTACCAAAGCTTGAAAAATACAATGGCAAAGCCACTGCCTATGCTTCAAAGGTAGCCTTACCAGTGATTGGAACTTTCACTGCAGAGATTAAGTCAAAGAATGCAATGCTCATTACTACATTCCATGTTGTTAGGAATGCAAAGGAGTCTTTACTCAGTTACAAGACTTCAACCAAATTGGGGCTACTTCAGCTTTCTAATGCTGTAGCAGTGGAATCTGCAAACAATGTTGATGCTATTGTTGCTGAATTTTCTGATCGGTTTAAATCCATAGGTTGTTATACTGATAGCAAGGTACATCTGCATATCAACCCAGATGTAATTCCAGTTGCCCAACCACATCGCCGACAACCATTCCATACTCGCAAGAAAGTCGATGCCGAACTGGATAGGCTGATAGAACTAGATATCATTGAACCGGTAACAGGCCCAACACCATGGGTAAGCCCAATTGTCACTCCACCAAAGCCGAAGAATCCAGATGAGATACGCATTTGTGTAGACATGCGTGTTCCCAACAAGGCAATAATGCGTGAACGCCATCCTACACCCACTGTAGATGATATGATTTACCGCTTGAATGGTGCAACTGTATTCAGCAAGTTAGATTTAAACAAGGGCTATCATCAGCTTGAACTTGATGATGAGAGTCGATTCATCACAACGTTTACGACACATCGAGGTCTGTATAGGTACAAGCGCCTGAGTTTTGGTATTAACAGTGCTGCTGAAGTATTCCAGCACATCATCAGCCAGGTATTGCAAGATATACCTAATGCTGACAACATGTCTGATGACATCATTGTTTATGGCCGTACCCAAGCTGAACACGACAAAGCTCTTCGTGCAACATTGCAACGCTTACGAGAAAAGAATTTGACGCTAAGCCGAGCAAAGTGTGAGTTCAATCAACATAAAATTGAATTCTTTGGACATGTACTTAGTGACAAAGGTCTGTCTCCAGATCCTAAGAAAGTTGCAGATATCAAGAATGCTGCACCTCCTTCAACATCCACTGAAGTACATAGTTTTCTGGGAATGGCAAACTACTGTTCTCGCTTCATTCCAGATTTTGCTACCATTACGAAGCCTCTACGTGAGCTCCTGAAGAAAAATGCATCATGGTACTGGAGCGATGTCGAGCAAAATGCATTTGATGCTGTGAAAGATGCACTAGTAGAAAATGCGACTGCTGCATACTTTGATCCATCAATGGACACTGAGTTAACGGTGGATGCTAGTCCTGTTGGTTTAGGTGCTGTGTTAGCCCAACACAAACCTGGTCAACCAGATTCAAGAGTAGTAATTGCCTACGCCAGCCGTTCTCTCACAGATGTTGAGCAACGATACAGTCAGACAGAGAAGGAAGCTCTTGCTCTTGTATGGGGCTGTGAACACTTCAATGTGTATCTGCTTGGTGCACCCTTTACCACGATAGTCACTGACCACAAACCGTTGGAGACCATCTTCAATAATCCAAAGTCCAAACCACCAGCTCGCATTGAGAGATGGGCTCTTCGTCTGCAACCATACAACTTTACGGTGAAATACAAGCCAGGTGCAGGCAATCCCGCTGATTACATCAGTCGACATCCTGCCAACAGTTTCACCATCACCAAGCATCAGCAAGTTGCCGAGGAATATGTACACTCTGTAACCTGTGATGCAGTCCCTAAGGCTCTCACTCTTGATGAAATCCGTACTGCAACCCTAGAGGACCCAACTCTGCAAGCAACAGTGGATGCATTGACTAAGAAAAAGTTTCCACGCATCCCACCCTCAGGAGTTGACCAAGATGCATTCAAAGCACTTGAACGCATCCAGACAGAATTAAGTGTTACGCAACAACGCGACACCGTGCTGCGAGGTACTCGTATCGTCATTCCAGCTGTTCTCCAGCAACGTGCTCTGAAGCTTGCACATCAAGGACACCAAGGTCTTGTAAGGACCAAACAGCTGCTACGAGAAAAGGTGTGGTTTCCTGGCATTGATCGTCAAGCTAAGGACATGCATGATGCCTGTGTCCCTTGCCAAGCTGCAGTGGATACTTCAAGACCAACACCTCTACAACCTTCACCACTACCTGCTGCACCATGGATGGAAGTATCGATGGACTTCTGTGGACCGCTACCAACTGGAGAGTACTTGATGGTAGTCATTGATGATCACTCACGTTATCCAGAAGTAGAAATCATCACTTCCACATCTGCAAAGGCTGTCATCCCGAAGCTCGACAAGATCTTTTCAAACTTTGGCATTCCTGAAGTTGTCAAGACGGACAATGGACCGCCATTTAATGGACAAGACTTTGTCAACTTTGCTGAGCATATTGGATTCAAACACCGCCGTGTGATGCCACTACATCCACAAGCAAATGGAGAAGTCGAGAGATTCATGCAACCTCTCATGAAAGCGGTACGCTGTGCTCATGCCGAAGGACGATCCTGGAAACAAGCTATGTATGCTTTTCTCAGGAACTACCGTGCAACACCGCATGGAACACTGGGCAAGTCGCCTGGCGAACTTTTATTTGGACGTCCTATGAGAATCGCACTACCTGTCATGCCAGCCAAGGTAACGGATAAACGTCTCGCTCAGAAGGATGCACTAGCGAAGGGCAAAATGAAAATTGCTCATGATCAACGTGCAAAGGAACAATTCATAAAGGTTGGAGATACTGTTCTCGTTAAAAAGAAAAAAGAGGGAAAGTTAGATATGCCGTATGATACAAAACCATATAAAGTGATTAGTGTAAAAGGAACTATGGTAACAGCGAGTAATAGAGATCATAGTATAACACGTAATATGGCTTATTTCAAAGTGATTCCAAATAGTGTAGAAAATGATGAAGTGCAAAGTCGTGCAAAAGAAAAAGAAAAAATGAGTTATAACTCGATAAACAATTCATCGAGGGATGTTTTTGTATTTAAGGACTCTCGTCCAAAACGACATGTTAAACGCCCTACACGATATGATGATTAATTGTGTTCCTATGTAATGCAAAGTATTTACTTGTTATGCTAAACTAAATTTAATATTGTTTGAATAATGCAGATCTCTCATTCAATATTTTGTAACTTTGTATTACAGTTTCTTTCATGTTTGTTTAACATTGCATATGTATTTTTAACATTGAAATCCTTTGTGGTAAAGATTGTTTAAATTCTTTGTGTGTTTAATTAATGTTAAATGTATGCAATATCTCTTGATATGTTAATAACTTACTTTGTGTCAATAACTTTGCTTTGTGCTACAAGCATGGTAGACATCCTGTATTCATTCTTTTTAAAGAAAAGGAGGGATGTCATGTTCACAGAAAATGGTACCATCCGTTTTCTATGTGCGGCGGCTGGACGCCAGAAGAGAAGGTAAACAACACACAGGACGCCTGCCAAGCTTGGGAGCTACTCTATCATGTAATCGTTTATTATTATTAAAGTCAGTAACCAGGAATGACTTTACATCAACCTTACTACCAAGACTATCTCAGCTATACACAGACACCACAACATACAATAACAAGCAAAATAATATTAGTGCTGGGAATATATGCGCTAGCTATAAACCTCTATTTGATCACACGAGGTGAGTCAACTTAGGTGTTCATAGCATGAGAGCACTAGATATTCTGGTGAGAGAATGGCTGGGCGGTCCTGACAATGGCTAGCGAGGAATGTGATTGGCGTGGAGCTGGAGTGGTGTGTTGTTTAACGGCCAATGAGAACGCAGGGCGTCCAGTAACAAGCAGTTTGTCTGGGACTGTAGCCGTCGGCGCGACCAGGTGTGCAGAAGTGGGGGGGAAGGAGGGAGTTGCAGGTGCGTGTGGCTGTCTTGATATATACGTTAAGCCACTATAAAACGTATCTTGCATATTGTTGAGAACGGGACGATGAGAAGATATAGCAGGCTCAATCTCTGGGAAGAGATTATCGTCACAATATATATATATATATATATATATATATATATATATATATATATATATATATATATATATATATATATATATATATATATATATATATATATATATGCAAACAAGCCTGAATGGTCAAAAACCATTCAAGTCTAGGCAAGCCTGCCCCACAACAACCCCCTTCCCACCCAGAACAGATTCGAACAGGAGGAAGAGCCCGCAGAGACTGAACTTCCAACGGGACACCTCGGCGAACAACAACAACAACAGGCAAGGTAGGAATAACAGAGACAGGTCAAGAGAAGGGTAGAGAGATTCATCACGAGACAAACCGGGTGGAAACCAGACGAGGAACAACAGGGACAGATCCATAGACAACCGAGGCCAGTGTAACAGGAACGGGACCGGCGACCACAGAGGCCAGAACAACAAGATCACCCCAGGAGACAACAGAGGCAATAACAGCAGAGACTACCCCTCCTGGAACAACAACAATAGCAGGGACAATAGACAGGGAGGTAATAATAATAATAGGGGTCATAATAATAATTTTTTCAGAAACAGAAACAGGGGCAGAGGCAACAATCGGAACCAGGAGAACAACAACAGACCCAAGCGCTGGAACAGCACGAACCGAGACCAACAAGGAAGAGACAGAGACAGAGGGTGGCACGGTGAAGATCGGAGAAACTCAGGAAACGACAGGAATTAAGGCAGAAAAGAGGACATTTGAAACAGACAGTTGTCTCTAAGGTACCCCTTACTGAACAGGAGAGGAAACTGTTGGAAAAGGGACTTACGTTCGTGATAGGCCTTCCGGCGCGTAAGAAGAGAGAAGATGCGATAGAGGATCTGTGCAACAACTTGGAAACTAGTATCAACCAAGTTTGGAGCAACCTCCGGCTGCAGCAAGGTAAGTCATAGGGAGCAATTAAGAGAACTAAACTCTCCCTCTCTTTTAGGTACCTCCACCCCAGCAAACCAGTCCAGTGCCCAAACTACAACCTAGTAGGCCTTAAACCGGTAATCCAGCAAATGAAGGGCGACCTCAAGCGTGGTGCGGAACGACGACGCAACTGCAATCTCACAAGGGAGGAGAGGGACGCCCTATCAACGCTGAAAGGACGCACGGATATTGTGATAAAGCCGGCGGACAAGGGAGGTACTGTCGTCGCCTGGAGAAAGGACAACTACAGGAACGAGATGAAGAGGCACCTGGCAGACACTGCAGCCTACAAACAGATACACAATCAGGATGATGCGCTTAGAAACGCCCAAACGAGGAGTAAAAGGATAGTCCTCAAGCTGTTCGAAAACAAGACTGGGGACGGGAAAGGAGGACTCATGCAGGCAGGGGCGAGAGATTTCTTCCTAGCCTTTGAATCCATAATTCCCCACCTCTACCTTTTACCAAAAATCCATAAAGCACTAGAAGAAACAACAGGAACGTGGCAAGGGAGACCGGTTCTAAGCGGCTGCCGGGCCCCAACAAGGCTGGTAGACTGGATCTGCACAGCTCTCCTGAACCCCTTACTACGCCTACTACCGGAAAGAATAAAAACTACGACGGATTTCCTCAAGAAAATTGCAGAAATTAGAGGCCCCGTCCCGAGAGGGACCCGCCTTTTTTCCATGGATGTGGTATCGCTCTACCCGAGCATACCACAGAGAGAAGCTGCAAAGGTAGTAGCATCTTTTTTTACAGATAACAGAGCAAAAATCAGACAGGAACTTCAAGACGCAGGAGTATGGAGGACCCCCTCGAAAGAAACTCTTGAGGAGGCCATCCTCCATGTGATGAGAGACACCCTTTTGCAATTTGGAGGACGGGCATACCGGCAAACCAAGGGTACAGCGATAGGAGCATCCAGTAGTGTGGCAATCGCTGAAATATTTGTGCATGTAGTGTTCGAGAGGAAACGATCCCACAGGAAGGACGGACCGGCGGTATATTTCCGTTACATAGACGACATCTTCGGAATAATGGAGGACGGTTTCCCGCGCCTAGAAGGTTTCTTTTCATGGTCAAATACAGTTCATGAGAACCTTAAGTTTACCCTCGAACACAGTGACTCCGCGATTAATTTCCTAGATACAACAGTATATATAGACCAGCCAACCAGGAACCTGCATACGAAGGCATACTATAAACCGACTAACCTTCATACGTATCTGAAATTTGACTCGAGCCACCCACTAGCCCTGAAGAAGTCGCCACCCTACTCACTTGGACTCAGACTCAAGAGGATTAACAGCAAAGAAGAGACGCTATATCCCCAGCTTGATGACCTATGGGATATGTTCAGGAACAGAGACTACCCAGAGACAATAATACATGCGGCCCAGGAGAAACTCAGAGAAAAAACAAGGGCAGAGCTACTCAGACCTAGAACACAAGAAGTGGAAGACAAGAGATGGATTTTCCAACCCTTTTCATCCCCTGGCCTTGCAGCACAGCTTAAGATAAAACTCCAGGAAGTATGGCCATGGATGAGGGAAACGTACAGCGAATATCCATCCTGGGTAAAATTCCCACAAAACCCTCCCATGATCGCCTGGAGGCGAGGTAAGTCTATAAAGGACCACCTTGTTAGAGCAGCTGTGCAGGTAGATCATCTCAACCGAATTGGGGAGAGGACCACGTCTAGGTTACAGTTCAAAGAAATGAAACTTACAGACCCTAACCTAACCTGACACAGGCTTGGAGTGCGCCTGCGTGGAGGCGGAGTATGCAGAGTGGTTAGGCGGGGCCTACAAGTACAAGAGAAGTGACTCGAACCCATACTGACAGGAGCACACTGCGGCATACAGGATCCCTTAACCGCTCGACCAACACGACCGGACAAAGAGGATGGTAGCCAAGGCAATTTCCATCCCCCGCCGGCACTCGGTTGGAAATCTTCGGCATGGTATTTTATCAAATCACCTCATTCTGGGTTCGAGTCACTTCTGGGTGTGAGTTTTCAGTTGCATATAGTCCTGTGGACCATAATCAGGCTTGTCGCATTGTGTTCCTCACGTGTGCCCAAAGAATGAGCGATTTGCTAAAATACCCTCCCAGATTACCAACCGAGTGCCGGCGGGGGGATGGAATAGCCTCGGCTTCATCCTCTTTGTCCGGTCGTGTTGTCAAGCATTTAGGGATTGCTGTACGCCAGCAGAGTGCTCTGGCAGTATGGGTTTGAGTCACGTCTGGGGTGGGAGTTTCAGTTGCATATAGTCCTGGGGACCATTCAGGCTTGTTCGCATTTGTGTTCCTCACGTGTGCCCCAAAGAATGAGGCGATTTAATAAAATACCATGCCCAAGATTACCAACTGAGAGCCGGCGGGGAGAATGGAAATAGCCTCGGCTACCATCCTCTTTTGTCCGGTCGTGTTGGTCAAGCGGTTAAGGGATCCTGTACGCCAGCAGAGTGCTCCTGGCAGTATGGGTTTGGAATCACTTCTGGGGTGGGAGTTTTCAGTTGCATATAGTCCTGGGGACCATTCAGGCTTGTTCGCATTTGTGTTCCTCACGTGTGCCCCAAAGAATGAGGCGATTTAATAAAATACCATGCCCAGATGACCAACTGAGAGCCGGCGGGGGGAATAGAAATAGCCTCGGCTACCATCCTCCTTTGTCCCGGTCGTGTTGGTCAAACGGTTAAGGGATCATGTACACTAGAAAGTGCTCCTGGCAGTATGGGTTTGGAGTCACTTCTGGGGTGGGAGGTTTTTCAGTTGCATATAGTCCCTGGGGACCATTCAGGCTTCCTCGCATTTGTGTTCCTCACGTGTGCCCCAAGAATGGGGTGATTTGATAAATACCATGCCCGAGGTTACCAACAGAGTGCTGGCGGGGGGATGGAAATAGCCTCGGCTACCATCCTCTTTATCCGGTCGTGTTGGTCGAGCACTTAAGGGATCCTGTATGCTAGCAGAGTGCTCCTAGCAGTATGGGTTCGAGTCACTTTGGGATGTGAGTTTTCAGTTGCATATAGTCCCTGGGGACCATTCAGGCTTCTTCGCATTTGTGTTCCTCACGTGTGGCCCAAAGTATGAGGCGATTTGATAAAATACCATGACCAAGATTACCAACCGAGTGCTGGCGGTGGGACGGAAATAGCCTCGGCTATCATCTTCTTTGGTTTGTCCGGTCGTGCTGGTCGAGCGGGTTAAGGGATTCTGTACGCCAGCAGAGTGCTCCTAGAAGTATGGATTTGAGTCACTTATGGGGTGTGAGTTTTCAGTTGCATATAGCCTGGGGACCATTCAGGCTTGTTCGCATTTGTGTTCCTCACGTGTGCCCCAAAGAATGAGGCGATTGATAAATACCATGCCCAAGATTACCAACCGAATGCCAGCGGGGGGATGGAAATAGCCTCGGCTACCATCCTCTTTTGTCAGGTCGTGGTGGTCGAGCGGTTAATGCGGATCTTACACCATGCAAGGCTTCTGGCAGTAGTGGGTTAGTCATTCTGGGGTGGAGTTTTAGTTGCATATAGTCCTGGAGACCATTCAGGCTTTGTTCGCATTTGTGTTCCTCACGTGTGCCCCAAAGAATGAGGGGATATGATTAAAATACCATGCCCAAGATTACCAACCGAGTGCCGGCGGGGGATGGAAATTAGCCTTGTCTACCATCCTCCTTTTGTCCGGTCGTGTTGGTCAGCGGTTAAGGGATCCTGTATGCCAGACAGAGTGCTCCTGCAGTATGGGTTTGAGTCACTTCTGGGGTGGGAGTTTCAGTTGCATATAGTCCTGGGACCATTCAGGCTCGTTTGCATTTGTGTTCCTCACGTGTGCCCCAAAGAATGAGGCGATTTATAAAATACCATACCCAAGATTACCAACTAAGAGCCGGCGGGGGAATGGGAAATAGCCTCGGCTACCATCCTCTTTTGTCCGGTCGTGTATGAGCAGGTTAAGGGATCCTGTAACTAGGAGAGTGCTTCCTGGCAGTATGGGTTTGAGTCACTTCTGGGGGTGGGAGTTTTCAGTTGCATATAGTCCTGGGGACCATTCAGCTTGTTCGCATTTGTGTTCCTCACGTGTGCCCCAAAGAATGGGGCGATTTGATAAATACCATGCCCGAGATTACCAACTGAGTGCCGGCGTGG
>WNGS01052626.1:0-10687 GCA_020271785.1 Procambarus virginalis
TATGTATGTATGTTACGCAGCATGAGTATGTAATGTATGTAGGTGTATGTATGAAGTATGGTATGCTAGGTAGTATGTGAAGTATGTATGTTATGTATGTATGTATGTAGTATGTATGTTGATCGTATGTATGTACGTAGCATGCATGTATGTAGCCTGAATGTTGGTAGGTATGTATGTCATGTAGTATGGTATGTAGTGTATATATGTGTATCCGTATGTATGTATTATGTATGTATTTATGTAGGTATGTATGTATGGTATGTGTGTATGTATGTATGTATGTATTTACCTAAGTGATAGTTACAGGATGAGAGCTACGCTCGTGGTGTCCAGTCTTACCAGACACTCTTTGTCAAATAACTGTTTGAAACTACTGACAGTCTTGGCCTCCACACCTTCTTAAGAACATAAGAACATAAGAACAAAGGCAACTGCAGAAGGCCTATTGGCCCATACGAGGCAGCTCCTATTTATAACCACCCAATCCCACTCATATACATGTCCAACCCATGCTTGAAACAATCGAGGGACCCCACCTCCACAATGTTACGCGGCAATTGGTTCCACAAATCAACAACCCTGTTACTGAACCAGTATTTACCCAAGTCTTTCCTAAATCTAAACTTATCCAATTTATACCCATTGTTTCGCGTTCTGTCCTGTGTTGATACTTTCAATACCCTATTAATATCCCCTTTGTTATGTCCATTCATCCACTTGTAAACCTCTATCATGTCACCCCTAACTCTTCGCCTTTCCAGTGAATGCAAATTAAGCTTTGTTAATCTTTCTTCATATGAAAGATTTCTAATTTGGGGAATTAACTTAGTCATCCTACGCTGGACACGTTCAAGTGAATTTATATCCATTCTATAATATGGCGACCAAAACTGAACTGCATAATCTAAATGGGGCCTAACCAGAGCAAGATATAGCTTGAGAACCACACCAGGTGTCTTGTTACTTACGCTGCGATTAATAAATCCGAGTGTCCTATTTGCCTTATTACGAACATTTATGCATTGATCCTTTTGTTTTAAATTCTTACTAATTATAACTCCCAGATCCCTTTCGCAATCCGACTTCGCAATCTCAACACCATCTAGCTCGTATCTTGTAACTCTATCATCATTACCTAGCCTCAGAACTTTACATTTATCAGCATTAAACTGCATCTGCCAGTCCTTTGACCATTTCAAAACCCTATCTAGATCAACTTGAAGTGATAGTGAGTCCTCCTCCGAATTAATTTCCCTACCGATTTTCGTATCATCGGCAAATTTGCAAATGTTGCTACTCAAACCTGAATCTAAATCATTTATATATATTATAAACAACAGAGGTCCCAAGACAGAGCCTTGAGGCACTCCACTTACAACATTTTCCCACTCTGACTTGACTCCATTTATACTAACTCTCTGTTTCCTTTGGTATAGCCATGCCCTAATCCAGCTTAATATAGCACCCCCAATACCATGAGCCTCTATCTTTTTAATCAGTCTTTCATGTGGCACTGTATCGAAAGCTTTGCTAAAGTCAAGGTACACAACATCACAATCCTTACCACTATCAACTGCCTCAACTATGCTAGAATAAAAAGATAACAAATTTGTTAAACATGAACGGCCATTTATAAAACCATGTTGCGACTCAATTATTAATTTATGTTTTTCAAGATGAAGACGAATTTTATTTGCTATTATAGATTCGAGTAACTTTCCCACAATAGACGTTAGGCTAATTGGTCGATAGTTAGACGCAAGTGATCTATCTCCTTTCTTAAAAACTGGTATCACATTAGCAACTTTCCAAAACTCTGGCACTCTGCCTGACTCTATTGATTTATTAAATATGATTGACAGTGGGTCACAAAGCTCCTCTTTGCATTCTTTCAGCACCCTGGCAAACACTTCATCCGGCCCTGGGGATTTGTTTGGTTTGAGTTTTACTATTTGTTTAAGAACATCCTCCCTCGTGTGAGATTTTTCTCTACGCCTACCTCCCTTAGGAGGTGGACTACAAGTTTAAAGGCTGCTCTTGACAGTTAAGCATGAGTCCAGTAGAAAAAGGAGAAGCGGGAGCAAACCGCCAGGCTTCCACCAGCAGGGGTGAAAACCTGTCCACAATAGGCCGCTGGTTCCTCCTAGTTAAACATGACGTTAAAACCAATAAAGGGTAACCGACGGGTTCTCACAATCAAATTTTATATTTGTTGTGGCGCTATGAATTGGAATTCGAATTCCCAAGAGCACAGCCGTCATATCAATGATCAAAACAACAATATCAAATATATCAGAACATGGGTATGGCACAGAATAGTTGAAGGTTGACATTAAAGACCGTTAACAAAATTAACAATTTATTTATAACAAGAGACTAGACTACTACATCAAAACAAAAGAATGTCAATGACGTTACTCGAAGTCCTTCCTGTGACACTATCAATGACAGCTAGACACCAGCCCCTCGGACTGCATAATGAACTAACTCGAACATAAGCGTGCCCACAGAGGAATCAACAAGCAAGCAAGAACTAACAGATCTATAATCACAATTACAACAAATGACACAGTGAGTTCTGAAACACGTCTCCAGTAACCTCCTAACTGTTCTACGCCTCAGTGCAGTCTACACCTGCAATAGCAGTTGCAATGCAATCAAATCAGTAGCCTTTCAATGACATCAATAACTAATGGGTTCACTGGCAACTCCAGCACCCTTCCTCAAATTAATCTTTACGTTAATGTCCATCCAGTGGCACCATAACCAACAGCTAAATAGCAACCTTTGCTGTGTGGCTGCATACTGAACTAACCTGAACACAGGTGTGCCCACTGATGACGCAATATTGCAAATTCAAAGAAAAATATCACAGACTAAGTTACACCACAGCGAGTGATTTAATTACGTTAATGTCAATCCAGTGGCATTTGCAACACAGCTATTCAACAGCCCCTCGAGAAATGACAGCAGGCTCCATCCTGCTGACACTTCGGGCTGACAACATGAACTAACTGAACAAAGTTATCCACTGATGACACAAGCAAGCAATCAATAGTGACACGACTTCCTAGTGGCAGCTACTCTAATCACAAGCTTAAGGTCCTCCCGCCCAACAGGAGCGACCCCCGTAATCAGGTGGGTAGTCTAACAGTGACTCCCCCTATCACAACTAAAGTGAACAAAGTCAGGCAAGGTGGGATTCTGGGACACAGCTCCACTCATCCCTAAGTTACTTTACCCTCGTCACTAGACGATAACCAAAAGAAATTGCCTTAATCAATTACAACATTGATTATGTGAATAATGATGGAAATTGACTGATCACAGCAGTCAGCAACAAGTACTACTTTAATCACAAACAAGTGTCTCACGCTAGACAACAACATGATAGTACTCTACGTTAACACAAGTCCTCTTGTCACAATAACTCAAACTCTTAAATTACATCACACTTGACTCCTTGCAAGTATTCAGTGAGTAATTCTTAATTAAGGTCAAACGGACCACTAATTACATCCCAATTGAGTTACGTTAACTAAGCCTACCCCAAGTGGGTGGCTTCTCAACAGTCTGTGTATCATTAATTACTTTTACTTACTAATGAGTGCTAATTACCCTAATTAACCTCGAGCAATTAATTAACTGTCACCAGGACCGATAATTAATCATACATAAATACGTCTCACTCCGCACTGCCTAAGCAGGTCTCATCAAACACTGTGAATTCACGGAAGAGGAGTTAATTACTAATTAACAATGAGTGCAACTTAATCCACTGTCACCAGACAGAATATGATTAATATAACGTATTATGCTAACCCCATGACCTCGCTTTACCGAGTCATCTGAGTCCTCAAGACTCCAGACGTTAATTACTCCACTAATTATCATGAGCCACTAATTGCCCTAACCCCGAAAGGCAGTTAGTCTCGAGCAACTGACGTTAACACTATCACTGACAGACTCTGACAGATCCTCTCCCACTACGTGAATTCATGATGAGAATGCTAATTACATAATTAGCTAGAGTGGTCAATTAATTGTCACACGGACAATTAATTGCACCGGAAACGTATTCCCACAAGCTCAAGTTCAACACTGTTCTCCCATAACAGCACTCACTCATTCAACAACTTCAAATGTGCACCCCCTTATCCAGTTAATTACCCCTAATTAACTCACTGAATCCTCAAGTTCTCAACACAACTTAAAGAAACAAAGTAACCCTAAGGTTACATAGGTCACACATATAATGGCATGCAAAACACATAAAATAGCACTGCCCACATACGGTTGCGACTACTGCAACTCGTTAATTACTATGCCCACACAGTAGTGACACACGGTTTTGCAACAATCAAGGTATCCCCATATTACTGCCCCACTAATCTTGCAAACGTTGCAAAAGATCGCCCGATCCCGGTGGCTTCAGCAAGACAATTTACGTTAATATAAGGCACCGTCGCTCTACGCGGACAGCTGGCACTAATTCTCCCATAATTAGGCAAATTAACAAATTGCTCGCTCCCATTAAGTGACTGAGAATTTCCCTGAATACTCAAAGGGTCCCTTTAAATCCTCAACACAGTTCCTAGGACAGTAATAACGTATACCTGATAACACTGCACAAACCTGCACATAATGATACCGTCAGCATGCCCCCCATGCTAATGACATCATTAGGCAATCAGTCAGCGATCACATCTACTGACTCACCACACAACATAATACATGCAACATGCAAATGAAACATATGGAAATGGCCTCCATAAACAATGCAAATTAATCACCAGGACAATATACAGACCTCAGGATATCCACTAATAACCCTGCCCCACGGGCCTGCTTAATTAACTCTAACCTGGCCTAATTACATAATGAGGTACCATGGCACTAACCAAGGCTGGACGATTATACAGAATCGACAGACTGGATCATTTATATGATGATTTACTACACTGACTGGTCCCAAACTCGAGTCAGTCTACACACAACCATATATCTACAGATATATATTATATCACTACATGATTTACTGTGACAATTTCCCTCTCCAGGTACTGCCCCACAGTCACCTGGGCGTGCCACTGACAGGTGTCTCAGCTGCTTCCCTAGCCTGGCCGGGCTAGGGGCCCACACAACTTTTCTACTATGATTTCCACTAATCTGAGACACTGATAAAGTACTCACGTTTCCTTCCACACATTTTCTCATTTCCCAGGTCCTTACCACCTGGCTGTCAACACTTAGCTTGCTCCTCGTGCGTCGACAAGATGTGGCCTTAGGCTGTCCTGGGAAGATGGCCAAGGGGGTGGCCAAAGGTGGTGGCCAACATGTGGCCACTGCGTGGCCTTCAGGAGGGTGGCCACGGGTGGCGCGTGACGTCACAGCACCCCACCCCACCCGGGCTGCTCGCGCGCGGGGTAAGGTGGGTGGGTGGCTGGGCGGCCGGCGGGTGGCCGCGGGCGCCTGGGGGTATACACACATGTGGCTGGGGAATCACCACTACCCCCCAACACACTAGAGCATGACTCGCTCTTACACTGGGGTGACAGGGGTGACACTGGCCGGCGTCACCTCCCCATGGACGACGTCGGGCGGAATTCAAAGTCCAAGTCCCAGTTTCTCGCAAATTTGGGCTTCGACACACCCAGGGTGGCTGGAGTGCCATGCAATATGAATAAACTGCACGACAGGAGCGATAACGGTGGTGGGGGGGTGGCAGGCCCGCCACCCCCCACCTAGACACTGCTTATACCCTGGCTGCCCAATTCAAACTCAACTCTTGGCGGCTAGAGAGACTCACATCCCCATACTTCTCCCCCTACCTTGTCTTGACCAATCAGCAGGAAGCCGGCACTGTTTCTCATGCCGCTTCCAATAACAGCTCTTCGCGCCAAAACTCGGCATAGGAGCAGGGGTGCCTAGACCAATCACAAGTGCCCCTCGCCTGTGGCGTGGCGTGACGTCACAGGGAGGGGTAGGCCTCAAGACAGTGGCTGTTGTCTCACTTGGGGGGGGGGGGAGGCAGCGTTCGCCCCACTGTCCCCCCTCCACCTCTAACGGTTTTGGAGACCTACCTCCCCCCACCTTCACTCTCAAATCTCTCTGTTTTACAGAACAGGAAAATTTTGCTGTAATTCTCTCTACAGAGCAATCACAGACCTCTAATTAGTTTTAACTGACAGCATTTAACATAAGCTTTCATATGACACCCAACAAGTATATGTAAATTTGAAAGCTTCAGTTTCTAGAGTCCCTAGAGCGACTAGCCTATTCTAGAAACTAGGAAAACTAGCTGAGGAGATTCTACATCTCCTCACATATATATATATATATATATATATATATATATATATATATATATATATATATATATATATATATATATATATATATATATATGCGGAAAATCCATAGAGAAAATGAAAGGAGGTAACGTTTCGACTTGTTAAAGCCTTTGTCAAACCAGACTGACAAGAGGAGAAGGGAAGGGGGAGGATATATAGGCCGACACCTGGCCAACCCAACCCTAGGGAAAGAAATAACCAGAGACAGGTAAAGCTTAGCTTGGAATGGTCAAAGAGGATTAAGCGGTCAGAGAAAAAGGATGAAAGATTAAAGAAAAGCCTCATGAACATGCAATAAATGAATATATAAATATAAAATTTTAATGTGACATTGTAAGCCTCTCTAACAGTTAGAGTTTTTTCTTAAACTGTTGTGCAATATTATAACTTAAAAATGGATCAAGTTTGTACATTCCAGTACTAACATTAAGAAGATTTGGACACTGACTGATTAGAGCAGACTCAATCAAATTCCGTTCCACGAAATCCCCACAATTGGTAATGCTTTTTGCACCATTCCAGTTAATATTGTGATCGCATAAATTCGTATGTAGATACAATGCATTAGACGTTTGGGCAGTTCTAATACTATAAGCATGTTGTGACAACCGCAATTGTAAGGACTTTCCTGTTTGTCCAAGGTACACAGAATCACAATCATTGCAGGGAATTGAATACACGCAACCTGCTGTATCAGGGGATTTTTTTATTAAATTGGATTTGATCGTACTATTAGTGACCACCAAATTTATATTAAGTTTCTTAAAAATCAAAGACAATTTTTCAAGTCCACTCGCATAAGGTACAACCAATGAGTTAATAATTTCTGGTTTCGCCTTAGGGATGTGATTATAAAACGTACGCTTGGCTTGTTCAAACGAGAAATCCAAAAACCTCTTAGGATATTGTAAACTCTTCCCGATTTCATATATTATAGCAATCTCTTCATCAAAAAACTCAGGGCTGCATACCCTCAAAGCTCGTAGAAACATTCCTGAAAATACTGCCTGTTTAACTTTACTATGATGATTCGAATAAAAATGAACATACGACCCCACGTTGGTAGGTTTCCTATACACATTAAATTTGAACTTTCTAGTGACTCTATGAATCATAATGTCCAAAAACGGAAGCATACCATTCACCTCAGTCTCACAAGTGAATTTTATTGAAGGTACCAAAGAATTGAGTTCATTAAGAAAAACTATATGGTCTTTGTCACACGGCCATAAACACAAAATATCATCAACATACCTAAACCAAACTACATTAGCCGGGATAATACTGGATAAGATTTTTGTTTCGAAGAATTCCATATACAAATTACTTAAAACGAGGGAAAGAGGATTGCCCATCGCCATTCCAAATGTTTGTTTGAAAATTTTTCCATTAAAACTAAAATAATTGTCTTTTATACACAATTTGATAAGTTCTAATACTTTATTGGTCTACAAGCTCAAATTATATTTAGGCAGTTCCTCACATAGAAATTCTAACAGGTCATCAACGGGTACTTTAGTGAATAAAGAGGTCACATCGAAACTTATTAGTTTAAAATCAAAATTTAAATTCAGTGTGGATAGCTTATTAACTAAGTCCACATTGTTTGTCAAGTGTGAGTTGGAAATAGTACCAACTATAGGGGACAAAACCTTGACTAACCACTTAGAAAGTTTATAAGCCGCCGAACCAATTGAACTAATAATCGGCCTTGCCGGATTATTTGGCTTATGAGTTTTTATAAGACCAAACGTTATGCATAAGACCAAAAACGTTATGCATAAGACCAAAAACTGTCCTCTGCTAAAGGACAGGAGGATGGCATGCAAGACACGGTGACATCAATGACATTATTAAGAGAAGCCTTACCACAGCCGGAGAGAGAGCCCCATTACCTAATGTCCCGCAACTCTGATCAGCCTGTCGGTCGCCCAGACAGAATCACGGTGAACCCCTGGAAGAATGGTAGACAGTTGGTGTGGGACTACACTTGCGTTTCAACTTTAGCCAATCCCTATGTTGACTTCAGTGCACACACACACAGATATATATTATATTGAGTGTACAGTGTGGGGTACTTTTCAGGAACACCGTAGCTGTGCCTATCAGTTTGGGGTACTGGTCAGGAACACCGTTGCTGCACCTAGCGGCTTGGGGTACTGGTCAGGAACACCGTAGCTGCGCCGAGCGACTTGGGGTACTGGTCAGGAGCACCGTAGCTTCGCCAAGCGGCTTGGGATACTGGGCAGGAACATCGTAACTGTGCCTAGCGGCTTGGGGTTCTGGGCAGGAACACTGTAGCTACGCCTAGCGGCTTGGGATACTGGTCAGGAGCACCGTAGATGCGCCTAGCTGCATGAGGTACTAATCAAGATCACCGTAGCTGCGCCTAGCTATTTGAGGTACTAATCAGGATCACCGTAGCTGCGCCTAGCTGCTTGGGGTACTGGGCAGGAACACCGTAGCTGCTTGGGGTACTGGGCAGGAACACCGTAGCTGCTTGGGGTACTGGGCAGGAACACCCTAGCTGCGCGTAGCGTCTTGGGGTACTGGGCAGGAACACCGTAGCTGTGCCTAGCTGCTTGGGGTACTGGGCAGGAACACCGTAGCTGTGCCTAGCTGCTTGGGGTACTGGGCAGGAACAACGTAGCTATGCCTAGCTGCTTGGGGTACTGGGCAGGAACAACGTAGCTATGCCTAGCTGCTTGGCGTACTGGGCAGGAACACCGGAGCTGTGCCTAGCTGCTTGGGGTACTGGGCAGGAACACCGGAGCTGTGCCTAGCTGCTTGGGGTACTGGGCAGGAACACCGGAGCTGTGCCTAGCTGCTTGGGGTACTGGGCAGGAACACCGGAGCTGTGCCTAGCTGCTTGGGGTATTGGGCAGGAACACCGGAGCTGTGCCTAGCTGCTTGGGGTACTGGGCAGGAACACCGTAGCTGCGCCTAGCTGCTTGGCGTACTGGGCAGGAGCACTGCAGCTAAACCTAACAGTTTGAAGTACAGATTATTGATTAAACTCGTTCTCGCTAACATTTGGCTTGGCAAAGATGGTGGAAAAACCTTATGTGTTAGGTTGCAACACTTGAATTGCTGCTGTTGCTAATGAACAGTTGCAGATCTGAGAGAGTGAAACGGTGGCCACTTAACTCGCTGACATACAGTTAAGGTCGTGAGGAGACAAGTGTTGATCATTCACTACCACAATATCCGCTGCCTGTATTACATTCATTAATTCATTCTTTAACCAAGATGCAGAAAACATTTACAACATTTTCATCGTGTTCATTTATGCTTATTAATTGTTGTCCTTATCTTGAGAATGGAAAACGTTTTTACTTAAAACATGATGAGTATGTATAAATAACTTTACATTGATTTATTACAAAGTGCTTACGACGCTGTAACCTTTTGCATTTGTGACGAAAACATGGTAAATCACTTAGCTACACACTTATACTTTATTTTGTGTGTTGATCATCACCGTCGTCTAGGAGACTCCACTATGTAAGTGACCATGTAAGACCATGTAAGTAAGTGGACCATTATCTAGGGATTACTCGAGAATTGTCTAAATAATAATTAAAAACGTACAAGACTGTCAAGCTGTTCTCAGTATGTTGTAGAGAAGTTATTTAATATGTGATGCATCACAATGACACATGTTGTATTGAGTATACAGTGTGCATGTACTCTCTGAGTGTACTGTACTGTATGTACTGTACTGCATGAACTATACTGAGTGTATAGTGCGCATGTATTAATGTACTCTCCCACTCGGTGACTGTACACATTTGCACATTTACAAAACTGACTATTTGAATATTAAATCAAAACTGGATTTATTCACTTTTAGACCTTATTTTTAAACACTTAATTTATTTGTTGAAAATATCATAGCAAACTCCCCACACTAAATATAAATAATAACAACTTTTAAACTTGAGAAATGCGTGTTTCTATTACCATTATGAAACACTACTTCATCTAGGCTGTGTTACATCAAGTGTTAGTCAGATGCGGAATAATTAATATCTGCGATAGTCTGCACTTGTAATGCTGCCCGGGGGGGGGGGGGGGGGGGGGAAGGATGGCTGCCACTACCAACAGCTCTCCACATTTTTTTTAACCATTATAAGGTGTTAACATTTAACATTTAGAAGGTGTTATATAAAACAATCGGCTTATATAGGGTAAATGAGGTTGTTTAGTAGTTTTAATTCAAAATATATTTTGATATAATATATCATAATAACACTACTTATTATTGGGGTTGAATTGAAGGTATCGATTAATACGAAAGGAAATCTTTAAGAAACAATTTCATCCCAATG
>WNGS01052638.1:0-11537 GCA_020271785.1 Procambarus virginalis
AATTCAACCTTTGCTCCAAAACGTTATATCATGACATTTAAAATACGTTTTATTAAAACGTTTTGACCTCACGTTTTACGGTCGTCTATATAAATTCTCAAAATACGTATTTTAAACGTAATTTAAAACGTACCCAAAACAATGAAATGTCGTTTTTAGGACGTTTTTAAAACGTGAAAATGTTTGCTGGGAACTCCTCGTTGCTTTTCGACTCTCAATACCAACTTAGTGGTTCGTTATGGTGACCAAAACATGCAGATACTTACATAAAACCTGTGTATAGAGTGTAATAGCCGTAAAACTGTTTGTTTATTGTTTTATAAACATAATAATAGAATCACAAATATGCACACTATACTTTTGAGTATAGCGATTATTCACCACTTTTATTATATAAATATATTACAATACACACTATTGAATAATATTACTGCAAAAAAAATAAAAAAAAATCAATCGGAGACATTGAAACAATTAGGTAATAATATCTTTGTGGCAACTCCCATCTGTCAGCGCGGGTGACGCTGACCGGCCCTGACGACCGCTCTGTCAACGCCCACTTTTGCCAGACTTCCTCGGTCAATTGCGCCCAAAATATGTCACCTACGATTTTTTTGTTATTTTTCCCGTGCTCAGGGGACACAAATTAACGTGTTTAGAAGACGAAAAAAATTTTTTTTAATTTTATTTTTCTTGCCCACAGGGGTGTAAATGTCCCCAGGACCCCTTAGCAGTGTAAGGGTTAAGCACCAGATGTCGTACAGTACGGTCGAGAAAGAGACTTTGGCCCTGGTGATGGCATTGAAACATTTCGAAGTGTATGTGAGTGGGGGAGGACACCCAGTGACAGTATATACTGACCATAATCCCCTAGTTTTCCTGAAGAAAATGAAGCATGCGAACCAGAGGTTAATCAGATGGTTTTTATTGCTCCAAGAGTATGACCTGGTGATAACGCACATAAGAGGGCGAGACAATGTAGTGGCTGATGCGTTATCTCGAGCCTAGCCACTGGAATAACTCTCTAAAATAAGGGGAGGGGAGTGTTATGATCTCAGCTTGCAGGAGAAACGAGTCTCTCCCTTGAGAGTTATTCAGCAAGCCTGACCTAACTGGAAGGTCCAGGAATCATAGAGGCGATAATACATAGGTAAGATAGTTTGGTCGATTTAAATAAAAATTTGAGATTATGGGCAATGAACGAGGAAACAGATAAATGACTGGTTGGGAGATGTGGACAAGTTGCTGGAGGCGTGAGGCTCGCTTCTGGGAGGGCGATGACCTCACTTGAGGCCTGTCATCGCAGGGGGAAAGCCGCGCGTTATGGTTGTAGTCAGAGAAACAATCTTCGTCCTCATGGTTTTATTCTCCGCCAGTAACAACAACAAAACAATAATCAGGTACATGAAATATTGTTAACAAGATCATAAACTAAAGAGCATCTGCTCCAAACATGCTACCTCCAACATCTGTAGTACTCAATCCCAACATTCCTCCCCTTTTAAATAAACTCTATCCCTACAGGTTAAGTCTATCAGGCGGTCGTATGACTCTTCCTGATTTTCTCAACTGGAAGTCCTGACCTGTTACTTCTGGGAAACATTCGTCTGAATTACTCCTTGTAGAGTCCATAGGGTTGACTGTATCCCCATAACCCTCTGCTGCCCCTTGCTCTGCCTCACGGTCACCTGCAGGTGCTGCTATCCCTTCATTATTAGGATGGATATCACTAGTTGCCCCACCCCCACCTGAAGGGTCTTCAAAATTCCCTGTGAACCTTGGCATGAGCTGATCGGCATGCCTTTTCCAATTAATGTTCCCAAAACTCTGCACTTGCACAGTGAAGTTCCTGCGGCCCAGGACTTCCCTAATTTTCCCTTCCACCCAGGGCTTTCCACTTCCAAAATTCCTTGCATATACTGCATCCCCTTCATTAAACAACAATTCCTCTCCCTGAGCCAACTGACTGGCCAAGCTAGTTACCGATTTCTCTTTATTGGGATCTGTCTTTACTGCTTCCATGTGCACTTTAAAGTGTCTATTAAACAGTAATTCAGAAGGAGATTTACCAGTAGTAGAATGAACAGTTTTTCTTTGATTATATAAAAATCTACAAAGCCTTGTATTAATAGTACCTTCCGTAAACCGCTTTAACCCTTCTTTCAAGGATCTCACTGCTCTCTCTGCTAGACCATTTGAAGAAGGATTATAGGGGGCAGGTGTTACATGTTTAATACCATTTTTTCTAAAAAAATCCTCCATTTCCACAGAAACAAAATAAGGAGCATTGTCTGAGACAATTATGTCTGGCAATCCAAAATTACAAAATGTTTTCCTTAGTAATTCACAAGTTACAGATGATGTGGTGGAATTACACACATGCACATCCAGAAATTTGGTGTATGAATCCACCACCACTAGGTAATATTTATTATCCATAGGTCCCGCATAATCTACATGAAGTCTAGACCAGGGTTTTCCAGTGCATGGCCAAGAAAGTACTGGGGCCTGGGGTTTCTGATAATTCTTAAAGCAAATATGACAATTTTTTGTTACCTCAGCAATATCCTGGTCTATTTTTGGCCACCAAACCCAACTTCTAGCTTCTGCTTTCATAGCATTTATGCCATTATGGCCTACATGCAGCTGTTCCAAAATCTTACATCTCAGTTCCCCAGGCACCACCACTCTATTCCTATACAAAAGTACATCCTGGTGAATACTAAGGTCAGCCTTCACTGCAGCATACTCTGACAATAACAAATTATCATTCCAACCATATTTGACATATTTCAACAACAGACTTAATTTGGGATCTCTACCAGTTGCCTTCCTAATAGTCTGGAATGAAATATCCTCAAAAGACATAGCTTCCACCAGGTTAACATACTCCACTGGAATACTGGAATTTAATTCTGTCACAGGCAATCTACTTAATGCATCAGCTACTACATTATCCTTGCCTGGCTTAAACTCTAAATCATACTCAAACTGTGAGAGTAGTAATGCCCATCTTTGAATTCTAGCATTGGCATTAACTGGAATTTGCTTACCTCTGCCAAACAATCCTAGCAGGGGTTTATGATCTGTTCTAGCAAGAAATTTCCTCCCCAGCAGAAAATACCTCAGTTTCTTTACAGCATATACCAAAGCTAAAGCTTCTTTATCTAACTGAGAATAATTCTGTTCCGCAGGAGATAATTTCTTGCTAGCAAAATATACTACTTTATCCTGACCATCTACTTCCTGTAATAATACACAACCCACTCCTACTGGGGAAGCATCTACCTCCAGTTTTAATGGGAGTCTACCTGTAAAATTAGTGAGCACTGGAGAATTGATCAATTCCTGCTTAATATTCCTGAATGCATTTTCCTCTCTTGCTGCCCACTTAAATCTAGCCCCTTTTTTCAACAATTCATACAAGGGTGCTAATTTTGTTGAAAAGTTCTTCACAAACTTACAAAAATATGTAACCATCCCAACAAAAGACTGTACTTCCCCAACTGATGTTGGGGCTGGGGCATCTATTATAGCAGCTACATTTTTGTGAGAAGGAGTAAAGCCCTTACCTGAAATATGGTACCCCAGGTATTCAATGGCCTTGGTCTTCAACGTTGTTTTTCCCTTATTAATCTTCACATTGTGCTTTTGCAAAAGATTCAAAACTTGTTCTAATCTAGCATCATGCACTTCCTCATTCTCTCCACATACAATAATGTCATCTAAAAAACTAGCCACACCTTCAATGTTAACTAACAACTGGGACATGAATCTCTGAAAAATTGCTGGAGACGAGGAGAGTCCAAAAGGAAGTCTTTTATACTTAAATAACCCCTTGTGGGTATTAATCACTAACAATTTCTGGCTCTCCTCCTCTACAGGAATTTGCAAGTAAGCATCCTTCAGGTCAATCTTAGAAAAAATTGCTCCTTTGCAGACCACTGACAATAACTCATCTATCTTAGGTAAAGGATACTTCTCACAGTGTATGCGGTTGTTCAGTTCCTTGAAGTCTGCACAGATTCTCAAAGATTTCCTATCTGCCTTCAACACTGGTACAATTGGGGCTGCCCACTCACTATGTGTAATTGGCTCTAAGATGCCTTCTGCCACATGCTTTTCCAGGGCTGATTCTACCAATTGCTTGTAATGAAACGGCACTGTTCTTGCCTTGAAAAATTTAGGTGAAGCCCCACTTTTCAGGTGAATTTTTGCAACCATGCTATTAATTGGCTTATCTGCCTCCACTGAATATTTATCTAACATTTGTTCGGCACTTTTAATTGTTTTAACTATCGACAATTCATCTAGGCCCGCCAAGAAAATTCCCACTTTTTCCATGAGATCCTTACCACATAGGCTAGGATTATGTGAATCCACTACATAAAAATCCTGGACAATTTCTTTTCCATTATAACCTACTTTTGCCGACACCTTGCCATAGACCTTAATCGGTACATTATCATAAGCACTTAAAGATTTTTTACCTGGTTTTACATTCAATTGCAAGGTATCTGCCCAATCTCTAGACAATGTTGACACTGCCGCACCAGTGTCCAGTTCCAAGGGAACTAACTTCCCATTAATTACAAAATTCACCACTTGTGACTTCACTGAACATACCTTTTCTTTCACCGAATATAGTCGGTTTTCCTCACCTGCAGCTTCTTCAGACGGTTTACCTTCCTCTACCGCCTTGACTACAGTACCACTACCTCTTCTTCCTGCATTACCTGGTCGTCTCCTCTCCCAGGCCTTGTTGTTCCTGTTCAGAAATTCCCTACACACTCTCTGCAAGTGTCCCTCCTTGTTACAAAAGTTGCATATATATGCACGAAACTTGCACTTGCTACTTATGTGCCTGTATCCACAGTGTTTGCATCTGGTCTGGCCCTGTACGACCATAATTTCCTGAGTAGAAGTCTTACTTCCAAAAGCCCTTTCCAGGTTCAATATCTTCTCGAGCACTGTCCATGAAGTCATCGATTGTAGATCCAAATTTTCTGCCACCAGGTTAGGGAAATAATCCTCCTTTTCCACTGCCATGAACAACTGGTCCCTAACCCTACCGTCCAACTGTGCTCCGAAGTTGCAGAGGTTAGCCAAAGCCTTCAAATCCGCAAATAAATCCTGTACTGATTCGTGCTGCTTTTTCGTCCTCTTCTGGAAATCCATCAAACTCCTGTGATATGATGGTTTCACCACATACTGACGTTTAAGCAGAGCAATCAGGTCTACATAGGTCTTCGTGTGAGGTAGCTCCGGTGCACACAAATTTCCGAGAACACTATATGCTTCCGAGCCCAGTGAAACTAAGAGTACCGCTTTCTTGTTGGCGTCCTCCTTAATCTCCCGGCACTGAAAGTGTGCTTCCAGCAGGCTGAGCCACAGGTCCAACGAGATCTTGGCAGTGTTTAACGGCTCCATTGACATGAGCGGCGTAGTCATTGTCACGGTGGTAGCACACTGTACTGTTGTGCGCGAAGCGTCCACTCGTCCACACGACGTACCCTGCTCTCTCTTGATCCTCACACCACGTCTCGTACCCAAGCTCTCTGCCGGAGATGTTTAATCCTCGTCGCCACTGTTATGGTTGTAGTCAGAGAAACAATCTTCGTCCTCATGGTTTTATTCTCCGCCAGTAACAACAACAAAACAATAATCAGGTACATGAAATATTGTTAACAAGATCATAAACAAAAGAGCATCTGCTCCAAACATGCTACCTCCAACATCTGTAGTACTCAATCCCAACACCGCGCTTCGTCGAGCTCCCGCCAGAAGGGAACCCCTAGTGATATATCTCCAAAGAGAAGAGAAGTGTGCAGACGTGCCAGCTGTGGAGTCGAGCTGAAGTCGTTGCGGTCTCAAGTCCTGGACGGCGGGGAGAGTATTAAGCCGCCCAGACAGTTTTGTGGGCTGTGGGAATCGCCCTGGTCAGACATTGTCAGAGGGAGGAGCGCCCTCGACCAGATAATCTGTGGTAAGTCCGATTTAAGCCAGTTCATAGTGATTGCTTATAGTTGGTCGTGTGCCCAGCGACAGTAGCAATGTTTATTTACAAGTTAGAAATGTTTTGGTAAGGCAGAGAGCCTAAAATAAGAGAGTGAAGTGGGAGGGGCGCGGAGCGACGTCCGTCTCCTCTGGGCGCTGGCAGGTGACTGAGGTCCTGGCGCCGGAGGACCCTCCCAGAGTGAGTGAGGCCCGTCAGGCGAGGTGGAGCATGGACCCGCCCCAAAACGGGGGAGTCCACTCTCACTATCTGTAGAAGACAGATAGAGGTTGGAGACAAAGACATTGTGTGATTAATTTTGTTTATGTGTTAAAGGGAAAACAATTTATTGGAGTGCAAATGGGTTGCAGGTTTCTCTTTGGGGGAGAAGTTGCTGAGGACTTCGAAGCCAGCACAGAGGGAGTAGTTGATGAGACTCCAAGGCAGTGGAGGAGAGGACCTAGATCTGTGAGGAAGCAGTGAGGAGGAGTGTCACGTGTTTCTGCAGAGGTGGTGGAGCACCACAGTTATTCGAGGAAACTTTATGGTGCAGCAGCCAGGAGAGCTGTGGATGACCCTAGTGGGGAATAGAGAAGCACCATAATTGTTCAAGGAAACTTCATGGTAGCAGCCTGGAGGAGCGGCAGAGGATCCTGGTGGTTAAGCCCGGAAGAACCTGAAGTTGTCAGGGTAGTGAAATAGTTCTTAATGATCACTTGAATGGAGGTGAGAGTGTTTGTCATTAGCGCGAACGACGCAATGAGAGGTGAGTGATCGTTTGCCATTTATGTGCCACGAAGTGTATATTGAAGTTTAGAGTCACGGTCGTAGGCAGGATTACCTACAGATATTCTAGATATTCTAGGACGGATAGAGTAATCGATTGATTCGTTGTGTGCCACTGAACATTTATACTGATATATATATATATCTGTGTTATTGCATCTTCCTGCTGAATTTTCTTGTACGTGTTTAGAGATATATTTATATGTATATATTCTCTTGCTGGTAGTGTAACATTATATTGTAAGACTTAATCTACTTGAGGAGGTTGATAATATTAGGTAATACCAAGAGATAGAATATCGCTTAGCAAGCTGAGGACAGAGTTCTGATGGTGTTGGAGTGCAACCTGATTATAATAGTATAGAGTATAGGATTAATTATTATTATATGTATGCGTGTATTGTATATGTACTTCGCCCAGTAAATGTATTCAAATTTGCTGGAGTTTGCACTTGTTCTAGTGAGGCTTCCCAGGAAATAGTAAAGAAGGAGAGAGAGAGAGCACGAAACAGGAACCACTACTGTGGACAGGGTAAGACGGAAGTCTAGTAAGACAAAGGGGATTGAGGTCATATCCCATAAGGAGAGAGTGGGGAATCACAGCGGCTCGAGTGGGTGTGTGCATGTGACAACGAGACTGAGTGCTGGAGCTGCATCCCCTAAACGTGTGACGTTGAGCCCCTCTCCTAGAGCCTGAAGTGCCTGGTGTGATCTCCTAGTGGAATATAAGCACTCTATCGGGTTGTGGGTTGGGTGGTCCGTCAGCAGTAACACCACCAAAACCATGACCGCAACAATACACAGTGTTTAATGAGTTTTATATTTATTTAGTAGTCCTGGATTCAGCAGTGTCGTAGACATTGAGACGAAGCCTGGAGCAGAGCAGAGAGCTGAGTGAGGCCGGAGTCGTGGAGCTCTATGCGGGAGAGCGTGGCGGCTCAATTGGGAATTGCGAGTGTGTGAACTCGGGGAGCGAAAGCGTTGTAGCTGGATGCGGTCGTAGTCTGCCGTCTGCTCTGTGTCGAAGCTGTAGCGTCTTGGGCCGACTAGAACTGCCCAAGCCGAGTACTACATTCTTGACTGGAGATTGTACTTGTTTGCTGTTCTTACATCGCTGGGTTAATGGTGATTACACCTCAGCTCCCTCCAACAAGGTGAGAAGAGTATTACCTGTAATTGAGGAAAGGATTGTAGCTTGTGTGATTAGTAATGCATTAAGATAATGAGATAATGGAGCGAGTATAAGATTAACTTGCTACAAAATAAAAAAGGGGGGAACATGGCAGAAAAATAGCAAATATACAATTTGGTCGCCAAACAGCATTGTTTAAAACAGCAGACAGTGGGTTGACATTATGGGGTAAGGTAGGGAGTTAATTAGGTAGGTTACAGGGTTACAGGGGTAAGGTACGGAGTTAATTAAGTAGGTTACAGGGAGTTAAATTAGGTAGTGCTTAGTTTTTATCTTAAACTGGTTGGGAGAGGTACAGTCTTGAACATGATTGGAAAGGTCATTCCACAATTCTCCTCCCACCATACTGTTTTTGTTTTTATTCATTATATACAGACGTTATATATAAGTATCTGCATGTTTTTTTCACCATAGCGAACAACTAAGCTGCTATATTGAGTCCAGACAGTAAAACGTGGTAACACAGAGTCAGCAGACAATGCTGCCTCCCTCCCCCACCATGATTAGTCCTCCCACTACAGCCCTAATTATCACAACAATCCTGCTATTATCAGAATCCTGGTCATTTTGATCACAGTCAGGGGTCTTCTGTAATACTATCATCGCTAAATAATAGCATGAACATATATATCATGGCATTTTTAAGCGATGCTGTGAGTCACAAGCTGAACAGCAGTGCTGTGAGCTCATGCTGCATGCACCAGCCTTGGTGACTCACTCACTACAGAGACCCCCTCACACCCGGGAATGTGGCCCATGATTTTTTATTTTAAATGGCGTCTGTTTACAAGAGCCCTGATGAAGGTGAGGTGAACCCTGTGTATCCGCGGGCCGTTTAAATCTTGTGTCGTACTCTATCGCATCATATGACACGAAGCGCAATTTATTGCAAGTTACTGAACTCTGCATATGACGTGTTTGCGCGGTTTAAGGGTTAATGTCAATTACTGAAGTATTAAATTTTAGTCTAAGTGTTTTTTCCCCCACATCTTGCCCAAAACTCTGTGCATAATAGTGGCTTTAGGTATTTTATGTACTAGCTTTATCTATAAATCCAACATTAAGATTGTTATTTATTTATTTATATACAAGAAGGTATATTGGGTTTGTGAGAAAACATAGCATGGTATTTACAATCTTGCAAACCACTAGTACGCGCAGCATTTCGGGCAGGTCCTTAATCTAACAAATAATTTTAGGTAGGTAAATTCTAGCAGAATTAATAAAATGATAACAGATCTATTGCAAGAAAAAAATGAGATGAGAGAGATTAGTAAGTATAATAATGCACATTGGTATATTAAAGCTCTGATTGATTACATTGACAGCTTGATTGGTAATTTAAAGAAGATTAACCCCTTAACTGCGTTGCCTCCAAATATGACACCCCCGCAGTGCGCAGGAAATAAATTCTCAGGAAATTTTTTTTTTCTTTTTAAAGTGTCAGAAACCCTTCCCTCAGTATGGGTATGTAGAAAAAAAATCGAAATTGTACTTACTTTGGCAGCTATGGGGTCCGTAAGTTGGGGCGTGACGTCATCATTCCCCGTGCGCCCGTGACGTACGCTCCCGGGGCCAGTAGGGCGCCCGGGGCGGGGTGTGCGAGTTGCCGCGAATATATTTTCGTTCATTATTTTCGCACAGTTCCAAATACATTTTATTTGTTTTTATGTGCTAATCCTATGTATAGTGAACACGTACACTATATTATGGCAGTAAAACATCCGTACTGTCCAAAGACACTGTGTTACGTGCATGACACTTGTGTACACATATGCAGCACACATTTACTATGTATCATGCTAATTTATGTATATATACAATCTATTTACACACTAGACACTGTCACACACTATATACATTCACCATCAACACATTCAGAACATCGCGTAGCAGCTGCTTCGTATGGGCCAATAGCAGCTGCCTCATATAGGCCAACAGCAGCTGCCTCGTATGTGCCAATAGCAGCTGCCTCATATGGGCCAACAGCAGCTGCCTCGTATGGGCCAATAGCAGCTGCCTCGTATGGGCCAATAGCAGCTGCCTTGTATATGCCAATAGCAGCTGCCTCGTATGGGACAATAGGAGCTGCCTCATATGGGCCAATAGCAGCTGCCTCATATGGGCCAATAGCAGCTGCCTCGTATGGGCCAATAGCAGCTGCCTCGTATATGCCAATAACAGCTGCCTCGTATGGGCCAATGGGAGGATTTGGCCATGAACACATTCAGAACACCTCGAGTGAGAGCAGCCACACCCAGCCAGTCTCCCTCACTCCAACATCTTACTCGCCAACATTGCTCCTCCCACCATACTGTTATAGTTCTTATTACACATGTTCTATATACCTATCTACATGTTTTATTTACCAGAACTATGCAAGTAAGCTGGTATTGTGTCCAATCAGTACAGTGGCCACCATACACTGCATGAAAAATCACACAGCAGACTACGCTACGATTACGTCACCTCCCTCACCAAAATAGCTCCTCTCAACATTCTCCTGTTGCTGTTCTTACACTATATACACACACTATATATACCCATGTACATATGTTTTGCCCATAGCAAACCACTAAGCTAGTATGGTGAGCAAAACAAGAGTGGCTGCCACACACACTCAATGAGGCTACCTCAATTCTCGCCCTCCCTCCCTCACCAAAATTCCTCCTTCCACAATACTACGCACAACGCTAATTATAACCACAATCCTGGTCACTAATTCCTGTAAATGAATAATTGACCACATGTTTATTTTGAAAAGGAACCTAAGAAATCATTTGAAGATTCCTAGATGAACGAAATAATGCTGTGGTGCTGTGGCTAGTGCTTTGAACATCGTGAACAGCATTGAATCACTGATATTTGAACATTGTACCCAGTCATTATCACACTGAGGCTCTTCTATAACACTATCATAGCTAAATAATACAAGTTATATATATATTTTGACATTATTAGGTGATGCTGTGGTCACACGCTGAACAGCAGTGCTGTGCGCTCATGCTGCGAGCGCCAGCCTTGGTTACTCAATCACTACTGAGGCTCCCACACCCGGAATGTGGACCACGATTTTTTTTAAAGATGGCGTCTGTTTACAAGAGCCCTGAGGAACCTGATGTGAACCCCGTGTAGCCGCGGGAGTTTTGAATGGAACGTGAAAAATACAAATACCTGGAGGCGCGTTGCGCAAACCAGATGCGAGCCTGCAGGCGCGTTGCGCAGTTAAAGGGTTAATAGGCACCATACAGCAAATTGATAACACATATAAGAAGATAGCAATGATCACAATGGTAAAGTTGTTTGGATTGGGTATATAAAGATTGGGAGATTGGGTAGCACTTGATACAGTGCAATTTTAAAGCAACAAGGTAAAAAACCATGAAGATGAAATTAGGTACTTTCAGTTTTGTTTTTGAATAACACAAAAGTTGGACAGCTTTTCAATTCATTAGAGAGTGAGTTCCATAGACTGGGTCCCTTTATTTGTAGTGTTTACACAGATTAAGTTTGACTCTGGGGATATCAAAGAGAGATTTATTTCTGGTGTGGTGATAATGGGTC
>WNGS01052655.1:0-11518 GCA_020271785.1 Procambarus virginalis
AAACATCCAGATGTAAAGAGCAACCGAAGCTAAAGCAGAGGAAAGTGGGGCCAAACTGAAAATGAGAAGGAAATATGTGAAATACTAAACAAAAGGTTCCATGTGTTCAGAATAGAACTTGAGCACCTGCCAGTTGTGGAGCGCAGGACATGCAACACTTCAAGACTCATCTGTTGCAGCAGATGTGTTAAAGACGCAGCTTGACGAACAAGATATATACAGTATACTTTAGTATACATTTCCTTCCCTGCCTCAGGATCCCTCACCACAAGCCGGGCAGTGCTGCTCCGTCGCCGGCGGGACATCTCGCTCCAAGCCCTGGCAAACTAAGATCACTTTTTACTTAAGATGTGTTGATAACCATATACACTCAGAAATCACAATAGCATGATATATCAAATGAACAAATCCACAAAGGCCGTGATGAGGGTTCGAACCTACGCACAGGATGTTCCCAGATGTGCCTTAGTCAACTGTATCACAACATGGTCAAAAGAATTGCAACCTGGAGTGCTACTGCCCTCACGAGGATCCCGAAGCTTCTCCGAAGCCCAATTGATTCGTTCGTATGTTCGAACCCTCATCACGGCCCTTGTGGATTTGCTCATTTGATAACCATGCAACCCGTTCTCGCACTTTCTTACAGTCAATATTGACTTATTACATACGTCCATATGTGACATACTAAGCTTACTAGTTTACATTGAAGAGCTTCATAGAAAACACGACCTTACCTAACCTTCTTAGACTGTTAAGATAAGCATCTTATTGCTTCGTAATTACAATTATTACTTAACCTATACCTATAATAGGTTAAGTAATAATTGTAATTATGAAGCAATAAGATGCTTTTCTTAACATACTAAGAAGGTTTGGTAAGGTCGGTGTTTTCTATGAAGCTTTTCAAGGTAAACTAGTATGTTTAGTATGTCACATATGCACGTATTTAATAAATCAATATTGACTGTACGAAAGTGCGAGAACGGGGTGAACCATGTGATTGTTCTTCCAAGTAAAGTTATAGAACGCAGCTAAAACTCTGAGGAAATCTTTCAGTTGTAATCTAGAATGATTAAGTGAAAAGGGGAGAACTGCCAGACAGTTGGAAGACTGCTAATACTATATAAGGATGACAATTCACAGGAGGGATTGACAATACTGAAGTAGACAGGTTAATTATTTCCGACTCCCTTTCCTCACTACGAGCAATAAACAGTTTGCAATCAAGTAATAACGTGATTGTCTTGGAAGCTAGACGTAGATGTACAAGAATACTTAGCAAGAGGGTAAATATAAAAATGTTGTGGATTCCTTCTCACATTGGCCTGCAGGAACATGACACAGTTGACGCCCTTGCTAAGGCTGCAGTAAATAAAGACAGTATTGAACGGAATCTTGAGTTATCAAATAGGTCCCTTAAAAGTGTCATTAGACGAGAACTCCTGGACGGATTTGAAGAAAGTAGAACTGTGCAAACTGGAACTAGCAGGTCCATTGTTCATCACAATGAAATGTGTGAAGTGAAACATGTGTATGAAACATGTGCATGAAACATGTGGCAACCTATCTTATTACCATAGATAAATTACCTGAAATCCTTGCACTGTATCCATATTTCGCTTCCAGTAGATAAACGACACATGAGATTCAGAAACAAGTAGTGTATTGTGAAGACTAATAATAAACAGAAGCTACTCTATGACTCTATCTCCATTGGTCTAACTATTATATATTAGCGATAAGACCTACCATTAATGTATAATGACGTACTGTAAATATATAGCTCTTGAAATAGCACTTTCACTGTAACTAGCTGACATTGTAACTATAAGGTGTGAAGGATAGATGAAATTGTTTATGTAATAATCTAAGATGAGGTCTGATAAAGACCTTTTTTGCCCTCTGTAATGCTTTTTGCGCTACCGCTCACAGGATGGGTATGGGGTGCACAATAAAATGGCCGCCTCCGGGGGCAACAAACAATCAAGGAGGCACTAAACCGGCGTACTGGGACCCCATATTTATTTTGATGCAAATGGTTGTGACAAGAGAGGACTTAGGACCCTCCACGTCATTGCAGTAGATTCAAAAGTGCATATATTGCAACGTGAATATATTCCAAGATGTTGAGGTCAGTACAGTGAAGTCACTGTAAGTGAGTGAGTGACTCGTGGCTTCACAGTGATCATGTATTGTGAAGGTCATCATCAACCAAGTGTAAAGTGATCAATATTCACCGTACACTTCTGTACGTCCTGTTATCCTCAAGTCCAAGACTGAACTGCCAGATTGTAACAATCGAGGCTTGTTGTAAAAATTATCCAGAATGGTATCTACACAAGGGAAATGGGAAGCTGGACCGCGTGGGAGCATCCCCCAGGGACTTAGCGGTGGAAATAACCGGACGCCTTTGTTCCCAAGCTTCATAATGAATCTTTCTACAGTATTCACTTACTTAGAGAATTAACCTTCAGTCATTTTGCATTCAAATTGTACTGTATAGTATACTGTATAATATCAAGAGTATTCTCATGATTAGAAGGAGTTTAAGTCACCATCAGTGACGTCACAAGCAAGAACTAGGTTGTGACGCGGAGTGACCGGAGGTCATAGGTCACGAGGTCCATGTCCTCTATTTCTCAAAGGTCAAATAGCTATGTTGTAATTGGGAATAGCTCTTCCTTAAGATGTTTGTGTAATTTAACTTCAGTACAATAATCAATCAATCCGGATAATTCAGTACGACAGAGGTTAATTGTTATAACTTAAGCCTGGCAAAGTAACTTAGATACTAGCGGAAGAATACAGATCTAGGCCTCTGGGTAGTGGAGAGAGAGGACAGGGCAGTGTGGTTTCAGCAGCAACTGGGAGAGGTCATCCATCTCACCTCTTCCCCAAGGCAACACAACATCTAGCTGTCTATAGAAGGTAAAAGTTGCTTGGAGTTTCTTAGGGATAGGTCACTCATTGCCGTTAATATTCAGTTAGGGAGTGCTCAATTATTTAGATTTTGCTTAATTTTTTTGAATAAATTAATTAGCTTAATGTGTATTTTTATTATTCCATTTTTCTTTTGTATTTATGTGAATTGTCCTTGTCACGTGGTTCCCACGTGGCCGAGTTGAATTGGGCGCCGATTCTAACACCGAATCAGGATTATTACTCCTGTTGATTTTAATTAACTACACACGTAAGATCCAGGGTTTATTTGTACTAGTGGGGAATCAAGCCCCAAGGTTGATTGTTTAGCGTGGTCGATCCAGACCTCGATCATTGCACATTTGGTTACTGGTCTGGTGGTGGCGGCGGAAAGGAGATCCTAGAACTTTGCTAGAAGTCTATTTTCACGTCATACGGGTTGTAGAATCTCAAGTCGGTAAACCGTCTTGAGACCACGTGGCGTGGAGTCGGCTCGAGTAAAAGTCGCGGGGTCCCTTGGTTAAGAACTAAAGTAAAGAACACGGGTAAAGAGAGAAAAAGAGGGTAGAAGGAAGGGAGAACCCGTTCCGTGTTACAAGATCACACCTCACCGTCCCGGCTGACAAAACTGGATAACACCTCGCCTTCATCCTTCATGAAATCTGTGCCGTTACTTCTTACCGTTGCCGCTCCTTCTAGTGATCACGGGCTATTCATGCCCGTGCCACCTCTTGGGTGGCTTAATCTTCATCAATCAATCAATCAATCAATCAATCAATCAATCAGTCAATCACTTCTGATAACATACATCCACTGCCTCTCCGAACATGTTAAGAGCCTTAACCAAACGCATTAAGCGACACGCTTCATCCCCCAATACAATTTAATGTGAATTTTACGGAGATAATTTTTCGACTTCGTTCCCTAATGAATAACATAAACTATAGAGATAAGATTCTGGTAAAGTTGAAAGTGACCCTGTACATAACTTAAATTCTCGGGGAATACCAGTGAACTTTCCAGCGAGGGAGACAGTTAAACGCATTTCATCAGAAATTGTCCCATATTTGCTAGTTGATGTTGTTGTTGTTGTTATAGATTCAGCTACTCGGAACAAGTTCCAAGTAGCACGGGCTATGGCGAGCCCGTATCTTACCTGGCACAGGAGCGGAGCAAGTAGCACGGGCTATGGAGAGCCCGTAACTTACCTGGCACAGGAGCGGAGCAAGTAGCACGGGCTATGGTGAGCCCGTAACTTACCTGGCACATGAGCGGGTCAAGTAGCACGGGCTATGGTGAGCCCGTAGTGGACTTACCTGACACAGGAGCGGTGCTGTGTGCTAGTTGATCATTAAGTCACCATCATTTACACACATAGGGGCCTGACGGCTGAATTGAAAGCGCTCAGGATTCGTAGTCCTAAGGTTCCGGGATCGATCCTCGCCGGAGGTGGAAACAAATTGGCAGAGTTTCTATCACCCTGATGCATCTGTTCGCCTAGCAGTAAATAGGTACCTGGGAGTTAGGCAGCTGTTATGGGCTGCTTGCTGGGGGTGTGTAACAAAAACGAGGCCTGGTCGAAAATGATATAGCTAATAAAGCCAAGACTGAACCAAAGCTACTACACAGTCACATCAGGAGGAAGACAACAGTGAAGGAACAGGTGATGAAACTTAGGGTGGGCGAGGACAGGTACACAGAGAATGACAAAGAGGTGTGTGAAGAACTCAACAAAAGGTTCCAGGAGATCTTTACAATAGAACAGGGAGAAGTCACGGCGCTAGGAGAGGTGGCAGCAAACCAGGTAACCTTGGAAAGGTTCGAAATTACAAGAGATAAGGTCAAGAAGCACCTATTGGAGCTGGATGTGAGAAAAGCTGTTGGGCCGGACGAAATCTCACCATGGGTATTGAAAGAGTGTGCAGGAGCACTTTGCTTGCCACTCTCCAAAGTGTATAATAGGTCACTGGAAACGGGAGACCTACCAGAAATATGGAAGACTGCTAATGTAGTACCAATATACAAAAAGGGTGACAGACAAGAGGCACTGAACTACAGGCCAGTGTCCTTAACTTGTATACCATGCTAGGTGATGGAGAAGATTGTGAGAAAAAACTAGTAACACATCTGGAGAGAGGAGACTTCGTGACAACCCATCAACATGGGTTCAGGGAGGGTAAATCTTGCCGTACAGGCTTGATAGAATTCTACGATCAGGTGACAAAGATTAAGCAAGAAAGAGAAGGATGGGCGGACTTTAATTTTTTTGGACTGTCAGAAAGCCTTTGACACAGTAACACATAAAAGGTTGATGCATAAGCTGGTGAAATAGGCAGGAGCAACTGGTAGGGCGCTCCAGTGGATAAGGGAGTACCTAAGCATTAGGAAGCAAAGAGTTACAGTGAGGGATGAGACCTCAGAATGGCGTGAAGTCACCAGTGGAGTCCCACAGGGCTCTGTACTCGGACCTATCCTGTATTGTTTCTGATATACGTAAAGGATCTCCCAGAGGGAATAGACTCATTCCTCTCAATGTTTGCTGACGACGCCAAAATTATGAGACGGATTAAGACAGAGGAGGACAGCTTGAGGCTTCAAGAAGACCTGGTCAAGCTGCAGGAATGGTCGAAAAAATGGCTGTTAGAGTTTAATCCAAGCAAATGTAATGTAATGAATATAGGGGTAGGAAGCAGGAGACCAGATACAAGGTAACATTTGGGCGATGAAATACTTCAAGAGTCAAAGAGAGAGAAAGACCTGGGGGTTGATATCACGCCAGACCTGTCCCCTGAAGCTCATATCAAGAGGATAACATCAGCAGCATATGCCAGGTTGGCTAACATAAGAACGGCCTTTAGAAACTTGTGTAAGGAATCTTTCAGAACATTATATACCACATACGTCAGACCAATCCTGGAGTATGCGGCTCCAGCATGGAGTCCATATCTAGTCAAGCATAAGACTAAACTGGAAAAGGTTCAAAGGTTTGCCACCAGACTAGTACCCGAGCTGAGAGGTATGAGCTACGAGGAGAGACTACGGGAATTAAACCTCACTTCATTGGAAGACAGAAGAGTTAGGGGGGGGACATGATCACCACATTCAAGATTCTCAGGGGAATCGACAGGACTGATAAAGACAGGCTAATTAACACAAAGGGCACACGCACTAGGGGACACAGGTGGAAACTGAGTGCCCAAATGAGCCACAGAGATATTAGAAAGAACTTTTTTAGTGTCAGAGTGGTTGACAAATGGAATATATTAGGAAGTAATGTGGTGGAGGCTAATTCTATACACAGTTTGAAGTGTAGATATGATAGAGCCCAATAGGCTCAGGAACCTGTACACCTGTTGATTGACGGTTGAGAGGCGGGACCAAAGAGCCAGAGCTCAACCCCGCAAGCACAACTAGGTGAGTACAACTAGGTGAGTACATATATACAAACGAAATAGTCCCAGAGCTAAGAGGTATGAGTTACGAGAAAAGGCTAGGTGAATTAAACCTTACGTCACTGGAAATAAAGAAGTGCCCTGGGCGCCTGGGCACTAAACCCTGGGGCACTAAGCCCTGGGGGCCTGGGCATTAATCCCTGGGGGCCTGGGCACTAAGCCCTGGAGCACTAAGCTCTGGGGGCCTGGGCACTAAGCTTTGGGGGCTGGGGCACTAAGCCCTTGGGGCCTGGGCACTAAGCTTTGGGGGCCTGGGGCACTAAGCCCTGGGGGCCTGGGTACTATGCCCTGGGGGCCTGGGCACTAATCCCTGGGGGCCTGGGCACTATGCCCTGGGGGCCTGGGCACTATGCCCTGGGGGCCTGGGCCCTAAGCCCTGAGACCATTAACCATCGATATTCGTCACTAAAGAGATACTGTGAGACACAAACTTTTATTATTTCATATTCACATATTCTAGTCCAACTGAAAGGAATAAACTTATAAAAGGAATTAATGGAGTCGTGACTATATTTTACAATTATTTATTTATAGATAATCTATAGTATCTATTATTTATAGAAGGTGACTATATTTTACACTCAGGTTAGCTCATTCTCTGATGGGGCTAAACAGTCCCCGAAACTTAGAATATAGACTTAGAATATTTAGAATAGCTCAGCACACTAGTGGTATGGATTATATCCTAATTACTAACTTTGACTCAGGTAAGGTAATTATGAGTACTGAGAGATAAGTACTTGCAAAGGGATATTGAGGACAAGGCCCTGGGATATTGAGGACTAAGGCGCTGGGATATTGAGGACAAGGTGCAGGGATATTGAGGACAAGGCGCTGGGATATCGAGAAGGCGCTGGGATATCGAGGACAAGGCGCTGGGATATTGAGGACAAGGCGCAGGGATATTGAGGACTAAGGCGCTGGGATATTGAGGACAAGGCGCTGGGATATTGAGGACAAGGCGCTGGGATATTGAGGACAAGGCGCTGGGATATTGAGGACAAGGCGCTGCGATATTGAGGACAAGGCGCTGGGATATTGAGGACAGACAGCAATTATTGACACCCCACCCAAAATTGTTCATAAAAGTGTCTTGTCTACGCTTGAAACAATCCATCAATCCCACGTTTATTATGTAACCCGGTAATTTGGTTTATAAATCAGCGACCCTGTTATCCAAGCCAGTATTGACCCAGGTCTTTCTTCAATCTTAAACACTCAGTTTATATACATTTTTTCGAGTTGTATTTCGTGTTGATATGTTTACCATTTGGCAAATTAATGTTGCTTGAAACTATTTTCATTTTTGCCGATGACATGGGAATACGTATACATATTTTCCTAACAGCTAAATATTAATCATGTATAAGACACAACCAAGGAAGTGAGAAGATATAAGTCACTGGATTTGTGCATCACTTCTGTAAATCATCAGATACATACATTTACAGCCAGCTTTTAAACAGTAAATCAAAATACAGATGGAGAGCAGTTGCAACTACAAATCAAAATCCGTCGCACCAAATGACCAAAATTATTTCCAATCAAAACCTTATTAGGGGCCACATTCACGAAGCAGTTACGCAAGCACTTACGGACCTGTCCATCTTTTCTCAATCTTTGGCGGCTTTGTTTACAATTATCGAACAGTTAATGAGCTCCGAAGCATCAGGAGGCTGTTTATAACAATAACAACAGTTGATTGGCAAGTTTTCATGCTTGTAAACTGTTTTAAATGTATCCAAAGCCGTCAAAGATTGGGGAAAGATGTACACGTTCGTAAGTGCTTGCGTAACTGCTTCGTGAATCTGGCCCCCAGGACTCTTCGTTCAAAATTATCTATAGAGATTTAGGGTCTAGAATTTGCACAATGAAAACTGTGTTTGGAAAATCGCGCCGCCAAAAAAGTTAGTCAGTTCATACCAGGAGTTTGAGCAGTATTTGTTTGGTAGTTGACTGTTGGCATTTGTTTGGGAATTGTTTGTAGCGGCATTTGTTTGAGAGTTGTCTGATAAATTGTGATGTTGAGCAGGAGACGAGGGATAGAGGCATTCATTATCTAATGCTAGCACTGATTATTGCTGAAATGATTAAACCTTAGGCAGAGGCCTGACAGTTGAGTAGACAGCGCTTCGGATTCGTAGTCGTGAGGTTCCGAGCTCGATCCCCGGTGGAAGCGAAAACAAATGGGCTGAGTTTCTTTCACCCTGATCCCTTGTTACCTAGCAGTAAATAGGTACCTGTTAGTTAGACAGCTGTTACGGGATGCTTCTTGGGGTGTGTAACAAAAAGGAGGCCCTGGTCGAGGACCGGGCCGCGGGGACGCTAAGCCCCGAAATCATCTCAAAATAATTCAAGATAGACAGTTCGTTCATATTTGAGCGCAACCACTTGGGCTGGATGGTCTCGTTTCATGCAGGTCGGCGTTCAATCCCCGACCGTCCATAAGCGGTTGGGCACCATTCCGTCGAGCCCCCGTCCCATCCCAAATCCTCATCCTGACCCCTTCCAAGTGTTTTATAGTCGTAATATTTGCCGCTTTATCCTGATAGTTCCCCCTTCATTCATATTTCAGCGTGCGTGCGACAACTCAAGTTCTCACGGGATATTCATGCCCGTGCAACAGTTTGTGGTGGCTAAATCTTCATCAAAGAATCAATCAACTCAATCACTTCTTTTTACCATGTCGTAGCTCAGTTGATTAAGGCAGCGTCTGGGATCCACTCGGACGTAGGTTCGAACCCTCGTCACGGCCCTTGTGGATTTGTTAATCAACACAAGTTCGCCAGTCACTGACAGACGTTCGCTAAGGAACCAATAGCAACAACCCCAAGGAACCAGCAAACATTAAGATTACAGCGTCGACACCTTTTTAGCGCCTCGTGAGAACAAATGAGTTGTATATTTTCTTATCATCTCTGGTCGTTGTCTGAGATAGTGAGTGGAATCCCTGTAAGCTGATTGGCGCATAATTGTTCCAAGTCGCCAATTAGCCGAGACTCGGGGGATGATAATGAGACACAGTCATGCTACAACAACCTATAACATCACAAACAACCTCTATCAACCGAAAACAAAAATAATATATATATATATATATGACGACTGAAAACTCACACCCAGAAGTGACTCGAACCCATACTGCCAGGAGGGGTGTGAGTTTTCAGTCGCATATAGTCCTGGGGACCATTCAGGTTTGTTTGCATTTGTGTTCCTCACGTGTGCCCCAAAGAATGAGGTGATTTGATAAAATGCTATGCCCAAGATTACCATCCGAGTGCCGGCGGGGAAGTGGTTCAAATAGCTTCGGCTATCACTTCCTTTTGTCCGGTTGTTGTGGTCAAGCGGATTAAGGCGTCCTGTATATACCAGTTGCGTTGCTCCTGGCAGTATAGGTTCGAGTCACTTCTGGGGTGTGAGTTTTCAGTCGCATATAGTCCTGGGGACTATTCTGGTTTGTTTGCATTTGTGTTCCTCACGTGTGCCCCAAAGAATGAGGTGATTTGATAAAATGCTATGCCCAAGATTACCATCCGAGTGCCGGCGGGGAAGTGGTTCAAATAGCTTCGGCTATCACTTCCTTTTGTCCGGTTGTGATGGTCAAGCGGATTAAGGCGTCCTGTATATACCAGTTGCGTTGCTCCTGGCAGTATGGGTTCGAGTCACTTCTGGGGTGTGAGTTTTCAGTCGCATATAGTCCTGGGGACCATTCAGGCTTGTTTGCACACACATATATATATATATATATATATATATATATATATATATATATATATTTTTAATATGACCGTAAGTAAGTAAGATTAATAATTCTAACACGAATTTTCTCAATATTTCTTATGTTTCTTTTTACTGTCGATGGTAATTGAAAAATCAATTCTCCAAATTCATTTTTATTTCTAGTCTGACGCGACACTTGAATGCGTTTCGTAATAACTTATTATATTCTCAAAGACTTTAGTTTACACACACACAACTATAACCTGCAAACACTAAACAGAGTTTTACTATGCTATCATTTAGATTGATTGATGAAGATTAAACCACCCAAAAGGTAGCTCGGGCATGAATAGCCCGTAAGTGGTGGCCCTTTTGAGCCATTACCAGTATCAAGAGCTGATACTGGAGATCTGTGGAGGTGCGACTGCACCCTGCGTGACGGGAGATGTCTCCCGTGGCTATCATTTAAACAGCTTTCGTGTTATATACCCACTTCTTGGTGAGGTGATATGTTACAACTTTTGGATGAGGTGAACAAAACTTTCAACACAAGACAGAGCAAACTTTCAACACAAGACAGAAACGGTTTAATGGGTATAGAATGGAAGTAACTGCAAAGGGCCTTTTGGCCCATATTTCTTGATGCTTCTATATTGGTGCGGAGTCTTGAAGTGGGCAGAATATAGTTGTGCATTAATTGGCTGTTGATTGCAATCAACATACATGTTTATTGCAACATACAACATATATTTGTATATTGTTAGGATTTAAAACGTGAGATGATTTATTAACAGCGCTCACTACGCGCATAATTGAACCAGTCATGTCTGCTCTGCATGATTTCAGGAACGCTGTCAAAGGGGAAACTATATTTGCTGGCGTAATTTTTTTTGTTTTTATGGCATGTTGTTTATACCGAAATCACGGATCATTTGGCCGGTAATTGCTGTTTTCCGTATCGTTTCATTTTTCCATTTTATGGTGGCGACGCATGACCTGCGGCTTGACCGGGAAGTCAACACGGAAGTGGTATTTATTTTTGTCAAATATTGAGTTCGTGGAAGAGTGGATGAATGAGGGGATAGCGACAAGCCATCACGACTATATAGCACGTGGAAGGGGTCAGAATAAGGATTAGGGATGAGACGGGGAGGAATGGTGTCCAACCACTTGGACGGTCGGGGCTTGAACGCCGACTTACATGAAGCGAGACCGTCACTCTACCGTCCAGCCAAAGTGGTTGAGCGTGTTCGTGGAAGAGTGATTCCGTGTTATGTATCTGCGTCTTGTTGATGAGAATTGTGTGTTAAACTCGAGGTAATTACTATAAAATAACGTTGTGCGTATTAGTGGCTTTAGGCATAGTATATATATATATATATATATATATATATATATATATATATATTAAATGAAATTTCATTCGT
>WNGS01052660.1:0-13124 GCA_020271785.1 Procambarus virginalis
GGGGTTGTATGGTGAAGATGCTGCTGGGGGTTGTGTGGTGAAGATGCTGCAGGGAGTTGTGTGGGAAGATGCTGCTGGGGGTTGTATGGTGAAGATGCTGCTGGGGGTTGTATGGTGAAGATGCTCCTGGGGGTTGTATGGTGAAGATGCTGCTGGGGGTTGTATGGTGAAGATGCTGCTGGGGGTTGTGTGGTGAAGATGCTCCTGGGGGTTGTATGGAAGATGCTCTGGGGGTTGTGTGGTGAAGATGCTGCTGGGGGTTGTGTGGTGAAGATGCTGCAGGGGGTTGTATGGTGAAGATGCTCCTGGGGGTGTATGGTGAAGATGCTGCTGGGGGTTGTATGGTGAAGATGCTCCTGGGGTTGTATCGTGAAGATGCTGCTGGGGGTTGTATGGTGAAGATGCTCCTGGGGTTGTGTGGTGAAGATGCTCCTGGGGGTGTATGGTGAAGATGCTGCAGGGGGTTGTGTGGTGAAGATGCTGCTGGGGGTTGTATGGTGAAGATGCTGCTAGGGGTTGTATGTGAAGATGCTCCTGGGGGTTGTATGGTGAAGATGCTGCAGGGGGTTGTGTGGTGAAGATGCTGCTGGGGTTGTGTGGTGAATATGCTGCTGGGGTTGTGTGGTGAAGATGCTCCTGGGGGTTGTATGGTGAAGATGCTGCTGGGGGTTGTATGGTGAAGATGCTGCTAGGGGTTGTATGGTGAAGATGCTCCTTAGGGGTTGTATGGTGAAGATGCTGCAGGGGGTTGTGTGGTGAAGATGCTGCTGGGGGTTGTATGGTGAAGATGCTGCTAGGGGTTGTATTGTGAAGATGCTCCTGGGGGTTGTATGGTGAAGATGGTGCAGGGGGTTGTGTGGTGAAGATGCTGCTGGGGGTTGTGTGGTGAATATGCTGCTGGGGGTTGTGTGGTGAAGATGCTCCTGGGGGTTGTGTGGTGAAGATGCTGAAGGGGTTGTGTGGTGAAGATGCTGCTGGGGCTGTGTGGTGAAGATGCTCCTGGGGGTTGTATGGTGAAGATGCTGCTGCGGGTTGTATGGTGAAGATGCTCCTAGGGGTTGTATGGTGAAGATGCTGCAGGGGGTTGTGTGGTGAAGATGCTCCTGGGGGTTGTGTGGTGAAGATGCTGCTGGGGGTTGTATGGTGAAGATGCTCCTGAGGGTTGTATGTTGAATATGCTGCTGGGGGTTGTAAGGTGAAGATGCTCCTGGGGGTTGTATGGTGAAGATGCTCCTAGGGGTTGTATGGTGAAGATGCTCCTTGGGGGTTGTATGGTGAAGATGCTGCAGGGGTTGTGTGGTGAAGATGCTGCTGGGGTTGTGTGGTGAAGATGCTGAAGGGGGTTGTGTGGTGAAGATGCTCCTGGTGGTTAAATGGTGAAGATGCTGCAGGTGTTGGAAATTTCCAACACTTATCATCCATTATTATATTATGATAAATTACCATTAACTTACTAATTGCAGTAGCTCTTAACACCACTAACCGTAGTGTTAATATAAATTAATCTGAGCATATTGCTGATAATATTATTCCTGATAATGTAAATCGAGAGTTATTAATTGAAATTATTTAGTAACAGCTTTTATTCTGTTACGATCGAATGCTCTGGAGAAGTATAAATAACATCTCCATTTCTCGCTAGAGATCATTTATCGAGAATATTATAATTATTAATTCCCCATAATTCCAACCCAGTTCATATTATCGCATTTCATCCATAATTGCGCGGAAAAGAATAATTTGTGTTTAATAATTTCCGTGGTGAATGCGAGAGCGGGGAGAGGGAGGGCGGCGACGCCATTACAACAACAAGGCACGCGCACGAGACAGCGTGGGAGAAGCACAAGGCTTCGCTGAGAATTCTTATCGACAAGAATTACGTTGATACTCAGTTAATAAGTGGAATTTACTCGCCTAAGTGTTCTCTAGTGCCTCAGCAGTGAATAAAGCGTCTACAATTACCACCAGGACCCGTAATTAAGTGTGCACAGCAGTGAACACTGAGTCCAGCAGACGCTCATTTCGGCAGACCTTAGTACTCAGTTACGCTCCTAAGTATTATATTTGATGCATCAAGTAGATAGTACCTTAGTGAGTAGTTTGTCGTTATGAAGAATGAACACCAATAATCAAACGTTAGTAATATTTATCACCCAGCTCAGTTTCATGAATATCTGAACATAATTTGTAGCCTAGTCAATTGCTACTTTATATTTCTTGTATTACAGCGTGTATTTGAGACACCAGCAAGATTCTCATCAATCGTGTTATTTACCTCGAGTTATTTCTCTATGGGGATTCCGTGACCACGAGGACGAATGATGAACTGGCGTTAGAAATCGTCTTACAGCTAAGACACATTTTTCTTATAAATTTATTCAATTTGATTATTGATTCTATAATTATTGCCAGATTTGGTAATTAATGTTTATTTTTAACTGTGCTCAATATTTATGCTCAGTGATTAATGATGATTAATGATCTTAAATGAATATAATTTGATTACCATATATTTGCATATATTGTAGTTAGATTTACCATATTATTAACCCATAATGAACTAGTGACGAACCACACTGGTTCCTAGATATATATGAACTTCTAGAAATAACCCCCCAATGTTGATATTTGAGGCTTTGGCTTTAATTAATAATTACAGTCTTCATTATTTTCTAGTGATTATTTTCTAAATGAATTTCCATAGACACTGGTTCTCTAGTGTCATTCTAATGATAACTTTTATTTGTTTTCCCTCTTTTCTCAAAAGCGGGTGGTCCTTCGATTTATTTCAATACAATAATTAAATAATTTTATTTCTGAGTTCAAGCCCCAGATAACCAACAGCAGGAGGTTGTATGGTGAAGATGCTCCTGGGGGTTGTGTGGTGAAGATACTGTTGGGGGATGTGTGGTGAAGATGCTGCTGATTGTTGTGTTGTGAAAATGTTGCTGATGGTTGTGTTGTGAAGATGCTGCTGGGGGTTATATGGTGAAGATGCTGCTGGGGGTTGTGTGGTGAAGATGCTGCTGATGGTTGTGTAGTAAAGATGCTGCTGGGGGTTGTATGGTGAAGATGATGCTGGGGGTTGTATGGTGAAGATGCTGCTGATGGTTGTGTAGTGAAGATGCTGCTTGGAGTTGTATAGTGAAGATGATGCTGGGGGCATGAGGATGTTTCCCTCATGCAAGTTTACATTAAATCCCCCTATACTCCTAGACTATGTACTGTAGGTGTGTGTGATACCTTACCTATTCCTGGAGTCGATATAATTCTTGGAAATGACATTGCCGGCACTATGATAAACAGTCATCTTCCCATCATGTTCAACGACCCAGGTAGAGTTCTCTCAGAAACGAGTGAGATTGCTCCTGAAGTGTATCCAGCCTGCGCAGTCACCAGATCTCATGTCGCCAAGTCCCAGAGTGATGTTTCCAATCCAACAACCGGAGGGGTGGCTGGAAAACCTTCAACGGCTGGAAAACCAAATTAACTTGTTTGACACTTTCACGTCTAGGTTCGATGAAGTTAGTACAGTTGAGGGAGTTGTGCCAAGTAAGGAAGTTGTACCTCCTGTTACTACCTCTTCCCCTAAGTTTGATGTAAAATTCCACACCTTAACCCAACTTCAACAGAGTGATCCTACTTTAAATGCCTGTTTTTCTGAAGCTGTTAAGGAGGAGGATGCTTTGGCAGATGATGTTGGATACTTCCTCCGAGATCAGATGCTGATGAGACGATGGAGAACTAAGTTATCTCCCTCCTCAGAGGACTGTGAGAGTGTTACCCAGCTTCTGGTCCCCTAAGCATACCATGAAGAAGTCCCCTCAGCTGCCCACGGCGATCCATTAAGCGGTCACCAAGGGATTAGTCGAATGTAATACCAGGTATCAAAATATTTTTATTGGCCCAGTCTAAAAAAAGATATTGGTATATATTGTAGACAGTGTGTAACCTGTCAAATAGTGGGTAAACCAAATCAGAGTGTACCTAAAGCTCCCCTGCATCCAACTGTAGTCCCAAGTGAACATTTTTCCCACATCATTATCGATTGTGTAGGCCCTTTGAATAGGACAAAGTCAGGTCATGTACTTTTAATAACCTTAATGTGTGCCACATCCAAGTTTCCAGAAGCTTATCCTGTAAGAAACGTAAGAGCCAAGACAGTTATCCATCACTTGACAAAATTCTGTACTTTGTTTGGACTACCTCGAGTTATCCAGACTGACAACGGTAGCAAATTTCGGTCTGCAGAGTTTAAACGATTTTGTGAGAAGTACCAAATAGAACATTGTGTGTCCAGTGCTTATCATCCACAAAGTCAAGGTGCTTTGGAGAGATTTCACCAAACTATGAAGCAGATGATACGAACTGTTGGTGAAGACTCCAGACGTAATTGGGATGAAGACTTACCTTGTATCTTGTTTGCAGCTCGAAATGGATTACAGCATTCCTTGGGTTGTTCCCCGTTCCAATTAGTTTTCGGACATCAAGTGAGAGGCCCAATCCAGTTGTTGAGTGAAAGGTTGTTGGGAAACGTCTCTCTCCCTGATGGAAGTCGTCTGTTGAGTGAGATCCAGTCGAAGTTGAAGAAGTACCAAGACGTGGCAAGCGAGCACCTGAAGAAGTCACAGTTGAAGATGACAACATCATGACAAGAAGTTCAGGGTCAAGTTGAAATGTTTTCAACAAGGTGATCTTGTTCTTGTTTTAAAGTCCAGAGTGGAAACTGCTTTAGCTCATCATTTTGAAGGTTCGTTTGAAGTTGTCTGCAGACGTTCTGAGTTAACATATAAAATTAAAAGTCCGGCGGGACCCTTACAAGATTCTGGTAGTGCACATTAATACGTTAAAAGCATTTCAAGGCTCCAGGCCAGTGTCATGTGTGGTACAGGACACAGTCACCCCTGAGAACCATATATCTGATGACTTGTCTAATCATACCATTTGTAATTCTAGTTTTGAGGAGATGATGGGACATTTGGATGAGGTTAAACAGGGAAACTTGAGAATGTTACTAGACCAGTATTGTAATCTGTTTGGAGAAGTTCCTACCCAGACCTCTGTTTGAGCCATGATATTCAGCTCATAGACACCACCCCTATTCGTATGCATCCGTATAGAGTATCTCCAGAAAAAGAGAGATATTATCAGGAGGGAAGTAGAGTTCCTCCTGGAAAATGGTATAGTTACACCCAGTCAGAGTTCCTGGTGTTCACCATGTTTGTTAGTTCCTAAACCGGATGGGAGTTGGCGCCTGTGTACTGATTACAGGCGGTTAAATAAAGTAACTGAAGTAGACACTTTCCCATTGCCATTACTTGAGGATTGTATCGACCAACTTGGTCACTGTCAACATATATCTAAACTTGATTTGTTCAAGGAATATCAAGTGCCTTTGACAAGTCGAGCTAGTGAGTATTCAGCTTTTGTAACACCTGATGGTTGTTTTCAGTATAACGTTATGCCTTTTGGTCTTCAAAATGCCCCAGCAACCTTCCAGAGATTAATGAATTTGTTGCTGCAGGATATTCCAAATTGCCGTGCTTATTTAGATGACATTGTTTTATTTAGTGATTCTTGGCAAGAACATTTGCAGGGTTTAAATTTGTTGTTTGGTAAGTTGCAAGAGACCAATTTTACTGTTAACCCAAAGAAATGTAACTTTGCTAGAGGTACAATTGTTTATCTAGGGCACGAGGGTGGTTAAGGTAGGGTGATGCCTCTATCTGATAAAGTTAATGCCATTGTAAATTATCCTATCTTGACTAACAAAAAAACAGGTTCAGCGATTTTTAGGGATGTGTGCCTATTATCGTAGGTATTGTAAGAACTTTTCTATGGTAGCTTCACCTCTGACTGATTTGTTGCAGCAGAGAGTTAGATTTAAGTGGACTACCCAGTGTCAAGAAACCTTTGATGGGTTAAAAAATATCTTAACTTCATTCTCAATCGTCGCTAGTCCTGATTTTACTAAGCCTTTATTCATGTATATAGATGCTTCTGATTTGGGTGCAGGTGCTGTCCTACTCCAGACTGGATGTGATAATGTTGAGCATCCTGTATACTATTTTTCGAGAAAGTTCTCTAGTACAGAGAGAAATTACTCTGTTGTTGAGAAGGAGGCTTATGCTCTTGTGTTGGCATGCAAGAAGTTTGAGGTATATTTACATGGAAATAAGGTTGATGTATATACCAACCATAATCCTTTAACCTTTATTGACAATGAAATCCATAATCAAAATTTTTTGAGGTGGTCTTTGTATTTACAGGAATTCAATCTCCATATTCATCATATTCCTGGCAAGTTAAATGTTCTGGCTGATGCTTTATCTAGATGTTTTCCCTGAGAAAACCTATGTGAAGAACCACCCTAAATTTCCTGATTTACTTGATGAGATAATGATTGTAATTACTTGTAAGTGCTGAGTTACTGGTAATTGATTTAAAACGTGATGTGATATTCTTATTATATGTTTTATATATTGTAGTTGTTGATGCCGTAATTGTGCTTGCACCTTATGAAGATTATTGTGAATATTTATGTGTTATTCATGATGTGTTTTTGCTGTCTATGTCAGGTTATCTCGAGATGATTTCGGGGCTTTTTAGTGGTCCTCGAGAGGTCCTTTTAGAGGCCCGGTCCTCGAACATACCTCCACCTCAGGAGGCAGCCCGTGACAGCTGACTAACACCAAGGTACCTATTTTGCTGCTAGGTAACAGGGGCATAGGGTGAAAGAAACTCTGCCCATTTTTTCTCGCCGGCGCCTGGGATCAAACCCAGGACCACAGGATCACAAGTCCAGCGTGCTGTCCGCTCGACCGACCGGCTCCCTGTCTGTAAGAATGTGTACACTGTGTCTCACATTGTGCTCATTTCTTTCGATGGAGGGATGTTATGACCACATATACACCAGTATGATCATACTGAGATTGGTGTATGAATGTGCTCAAGCTATACAGTGATATCTTGGTTGATAGCCTCGTATTACAAATATTGTGTATATGATGTAATCTCATGTTACCATATATTATTCTTATTTTATATATTGTTAATGTGTGACATACATTTCCAAGTCTATATTAATTCTGTATCAAAGATGTATGACATGTAATTGTGGATATATATATATTAGATGTCTAGTTATAACAGTAGCCTAGTGTCATAGATTTGAAAAACATTCTTGTATGTTTATTGTAAGTAATGCTACATCAATGCTAAATAGGTAACATTATGTGGACCATGTTAGAGAGTGTATACATTTAGTTTCCATATGTATTCATCACATGTATACTGAGAGGATTCCATTTTAGTGTTGTACCTAGCATTGTCCCTGTTACCACCCTTGAGACTAAATAAGGTTCTTTTCCAAGCAGTGTAAATAATTATTTAAATCGGCCTTGCCAATACGTGTCTAGGGGGTACAAAAACTTCACTGCATAAAAAAGGGAGAACAATATATTTATGCTAAGGGGGACAAACATACCAATTAAATGGGAAATATAATAGCCAGAAATATTCTCAAGCATGCAATATCATAAATAAAACTCCTAATTGAGCCATGAGCAATATCACTAGAAAATGAATACATAAAAGGGAATATACACAATCATCTAACCAGAGAGTTAGCCCAATAATAGCTAAAAATAACAGACAAGACTGACTTAACTTAATACATGACTCCTCTCGACAAACGCCTCCACGCTACTGACTCACGCCTCGGTCCACAGGCCAAGCGTCTACTAACAAATCAACTAACTATCCACATAACATTGTGGAAATTCTAATAATAATTTGTAGTACTAATAATCAAGACATTATTAATCTTAAGAGTACATAATGACATTCTGTTAACAATAGAATTTAATGGCAACTAAATATTTGAATTAAATCAAGGTTAAATCATAAACACTCGCTTGACAACACATTCCCACGCTAGCCACACAGGAACCAACATGAAAATTCTAACACAAAAGCCTCATACGATATAATGCAACTCGGACACACTACAGCATGCTACAATATATCATATACAAAATCTCATATCATACAACTGGATGCTATAATAATTAGAGAATAAGACAATACAGTAATACAAGAATCAAGAGTAATGAGAGAATCTAGCAAGATTCGTAACATCCCTCCCGTCCCCTAAGAAAAAATTTAATTAACTGAAGGTTGATTTTATTTTTTGACTGCATGAAATATAACATGAAAATTACAACATGAAAATACTTCAACTAAATCAAGTACAAAGCAATGAAATTTCACACAGTAAAAAGAAAATACAAAATTTACATACTTCTTATGAATAAAGAACACTACATATTATGGCACTGCAACAGGAAATCCCCTGGATAAGGCATCAGTGATAACATTTTGCCTCCCAGGAATATGACGAATTACAATATTGAATTCTTGCAGAATCAATGACCATCTAAGTATTCTCTGGTTTTTACACTTCATAGAGTTGATAAATGTCAATGGATTATGATCTGTATATACTACCACTTGATTTCCTGACAAATATGTCTCAAATTTCTTCACTGCCAATATTAAACAAAGTGCTTCTTTCTCAACTACAGAGTAATTAATTTGTGTCTTGTCAAACTTACGTGAAAAAATAATAAACAGGATGTTCTAACTCATCTGGTCCTACCTGGAACAAAACAGCACCTGCTCCTAGATCTGAAGCGTCTATGTGAAGAATAAAAGGTTTATCATACTGTGGACTAGCTAACACAGGTGAAGTAGAGAGAATCCCTTTCAACTTCTGAAAAGAGTTCTGACACTCCTGCGTCCACTTAAATTTTACCTGTTTCCTTAAAAGATTTGTTATGGGAGCAGCAACAATAGAAAAGTTTTTACAATACCTCCTATAATACGCACACATTCCAATAAATCTTTGTACAGACTTCTTATTTGTTAGGACTGGGTACTCCACAATTGCCTGAATCTTGTCGTGCAATGGGACTATCCTTCCTTGTCCGACCTCATGTCCTAAATACACTAGTTGCTTTAGCCCAACTACATTTCTTCATATTGACAGTCAGATTAGCCTGTTGTAAAACATAAAACAATTTCTTTAAACTAGACATATGATCTATCCAATTCTTACTGAAAATCACAATGTCATCCAAATATACCCTACAGTCTGGCACATCCTTCAACAAAGAATTCATTAATTTCTGAAAAGTGGCTGGAGCATTCCTTAATCCAAAAGGCATTACATTAAACTCGTAAGCTCCATCAGGAGTGATAAATGCTGTCACTTCCCTGGCAAAATCTGTAAGAGGTATCTGAATGATAACCCTTAGATAAATCTAATTTAGATACAAAGTTGGCATGACCTATAGTATCAACACATTCTTCTAATAAAGGTAAAGGATATACATCAACTACAATTACCTGGTTGAGTTTTCTATAATCCACTACTAATCTCCACTTATCTTCTGGTTTTGGTACTAATAGGCATGGCGAACTCCAGGAACTCTGACTGGGTCTAATGAACCCATGTCGAAGAAGATAATCAACCTCCTCCTGGATGATACGACGTTTCTCGGGTGTCACTCGATAAGGGTGCAAACGAATTGGAGTCACATTTGTCAGGGTGATATCGTGAGTAATGAGAGAAGTCTGAGTGGGGACCTCCCCAAACAAGCTAGAAGACACCTCCAAAAGGTCCTGGAACTCTGCTCTCTCCTCCTCCTGCAAATGACTCAACAATTCTTCCCCGGAACTACTGGAATTAGACAAACAACTATTACTATCTTGCTCAGCAACACTCGACTCTTCAGGAATTACCTCCTCAGCAACACAACAAGCCACAATACTAGGCCCACAATAAGCCTTCAACCGGTTTACATGTACACTCATGGTCTGTCGTTTCTGCTTGGGATGGCAAACCTTGTAAGTAACTTCCCCAAGACGTTTTACTACTTGATACGGTCCTGCGAATTTATTAGACATAGACGTACCCATACGAGGCTTCAAGACCAATACCAAATCTCCTGGCTCAAAAACTCTGAGTTTGGCCTTGAACCTCTGGTCATGTTTCTGCTTCATTACCTGTTGTTGTTCACCTAGATGTCGTAAGGCCAACTCCCTCGTTCTGGACAACTTTCTCTTGACATGCGTCAGGTAACGCTCACTCTGCCTGGCTGTAACATCTCCCAACAATTTCTCATATAACATTTTTAAGTCCTCTCACCTGATGTCCGAATACAAGCTCGAATGGAGAACAGCCTAGTGCACTGTGCAATCATCTCTAGCCGCAAATAAAACAAATGGCAGATTATCATCCCAATGTCTGGGTGAATCTTCCCCAGTTGCCTTCAACATTTTCTTGAGAGTTTGGTGGAACCGCTCGATCCCCCCTGACTCTGAGGATGGTAAGGACTTGAAAAATTGTGTTTTATACCAAATGTATTACAAAATTGGGTAAAGGTGGTGGAACAAAAATTACTCCCATTATCAGTTTGAGTTACACGAGGCATACCAAATAGTGAGAAGAATCATTCCAACTGCCTTATAATGGTAGAAGCTCTAATATTACGTAAAGCATACGCTTCAGGGAACCTGGTGGTCATACATAAAATTGTAAACATATACATATTTCCGGATTTGGTACGGGGTAAAGGTCCGACACAATCCAGTACCACATGAGTAAAAGGCTCCTCTGGCACTACAATAGGGTATAAGGGTGCTCGTGGCACAGTCTGATTTGGCTTACCAACAGTTTGACACACAGCACAGTTGTGGCAATATCTGACCACATCTTTTTTAAGTTTTGGCCAATAAAAAAGTTTACACATCTTATGATACATACTGGTAATGCCTTGATGGTCTCCCATCAGGTCATCATGAGCAGCTTGCAATACCTGCTCCCTATACTCTGTTGACACAACGAGCTGGGTGTTAGACTCACAATCCTCTGATGAGGGAGTTCCTGATGGTCTCCATCTTCTCATCAGACATTGATCCTTGAAATAACAACCCGTACTCTCCTCCAAAGTATCAATGGAGTCGGCTGCTTCTGCATAACACTCAGCTAGACTGGGATCAGTACTCTGTAACTTACGCAAGGTCTGGAACTCTACAACTGGAGCGAGCGGGCAAGGAACTGGTACCTGGACCACATCTTCCAGACCATCTGGGTCAGAATAAATTAGGGCTTTGGCACCGGCCTCACTCTCGACATCCACGTGAGCTATAAATGTATCTTCAAGGTCCACCTCCACCTCCCTGCTGAAGGGGTCCTGGCCTCGAGAACATCCACCTTGGTAGTAGCAGGACTTACCACATTCTGCTTACCCATGGATCTGGTCACAACACAGGCTGGATAAATGACACCATCATCCTCATCTGGTTGAGCCAGTACTGCATTAGGTTTAGTATACATAACAGGACAATTGGTCCCATAAATTGACACTTGTCAAAATCATTACCTACAATTATATCAATCCCAGGAATGGCAACTGCTCACTGACTGCTACAGTGCACCAACCTGGGTAATAGAATGCACATAACTCAACAAATTAAATATACATGTACAAGAAAATGTCATAGCCAAAAGAGCACAGAAGACTAACAAATTAAAGAAACATATATCATGAAAAGGCATAGCCAATAAGAACAGGGCACATCTTAGAAACCTCGGCCTGAAGGGCACACGATACACATCACATAACATACGTCACATAACAGACGAAAACCCAAGATACACCCGGTAGAAACCGCAAGCACACAGACTATAAGTCCTGTGCATACTTTTCCAGCCACTCCGCAGCCGGGAACTAGAAGTACAATACGCCTCCCATATTGCCATAATATATTCCGGAATGGGGGGACTAAGGGCCGTCCGAGGATCGTGCATTGAAGGCGGCACACCCTTAGCAAATACTCTATACGCCGGAACCCAGACCAGTCGTGGGGCACCACGGAATAGGTCTCCACTATGTCATGAAAGGTAATCCTATAGGGTTGGATGTCGCATGATACTCCGTACCGTCGGCTAAGATGAACGGGACAGGCTTCCTCTTACAGGCTCGGGCAACGGGCAGCGCACCTGTTACCGCGGCAGCCTCACAGGGCTGCTCATCAACTACCGGACGGGACACTCGTGGGTGCTCCTCACCCCGAAACATCCTTCCGCAGAACCAACACGAGGGCCCGACTTGCATCAGCACCCTCTTCACCAACCACTGGAGGTGCAACACCCCCCACTGCGGGGAACGGCCGACAGAAGCCACAGGAGGCGAACCATAGACACAGCCCTCGGCATCAGTCAGATATAGGGACGTCAGCGGCCACTACCTCAAGTTCTGATAACCCATCAGCGCCAGAATCCACCTCATCACCCCATGCAGTAGATGAGCGCCTGGATCTCTCGGGCACCGGCGCACCTCCTCGGAACCGGAAGTGGACCCAGACCCACGGGCATCACAAGCCTCTCGTTACGCTCTGACGACTGCAGCGCTCTCAAACCGCAGGGGGAAACCGACCACACACAAACAGGGACCCCTCAGCCACTTTCAGCATCCGGGATCCGAGACGAGGAGATAGGGCCAGGCGCTAGCACCGGAAGTACAGGGGAGCAGGCGTAGAGGACGGCGCAGGACCACGGGCCACAGGAGCAGCAGGGACAGGATCATGAACAGGAGCAGGAGAATCCTATGATCTCTCGCAACAGCCGGCGGAGGCCACGCGACATCCGGGGGGAAAGTCAGGAGACGCCGGGGGGCCGCCAGCACCGAGCCGGGCCTAGTGGCTCCACATCCCCGAAGTCCCCTGTCTCAGTGGAAGCGGGGGAAAGTCCTCTTCCCGAAAGAGGTGACAGGCTGCAACCGGATCCGCCCTCCGCACCCTGAAGCCTGATGCCCCATCAAGCCACACCGAAAACAGGTACAGGGCTGACGGGCATATTACACCCGGATGTAGCACCCAAGAAGCCGGACCGAAGACGGAATGTCCGACCGCAGTCGCATACCCAAGGTGCGAATATTCGTCGGCCTCCCGGCGTACTTCCCGGAGGATAACGTATTTACCCCCACACTGCGACGGGCCCAAATCGCTGGAAATAACGCGGCAGAAGCTCTTCGGGAAACTCCAAGGGCGCCCATGCA
>WNGS01052663.1:0-22514 GCA_020271785.1 Procambarus virginalis
CACAATTGTCGTGAGGTATCTTATCTATATATTGTTCAGTGTCTGATGGGAAACAAAGATTGTTGGCATACTAACTTACCACGAGTTGCGCACTGGGTGGTGTAGAGAGTGGTTCACCTCACCAGCCCTTCAGTCGTTGCATAGTTTAGGTGTTACAGGCGGAGACCTGGTCGGGTTGCTAAACTGGCCTTCCGTGAGGAGGGGCTCACACTTTCCCCATTTGCGGGCTCACTCCGTTGGCTAGATTTTACTGGCAAGGCGGACTACCCGGCAGTGGAGCTAGTGTTATGTAAAGTGCTGCGTGTGGACGTGGCTGTCATCTATACCGTGGAGCTCGTCCTTTCTCATCGGGTGTGGTGAAATTTGCAGCTGCAGAAGATTACAGGGTGCTTTTGCGCCGCTACGAGGTGTGGCCGTTTCAACTACCAGATGCTGCTGGTTCGGTGGTATATCTCAGACCGGAGTGGTACTTCTCACCCAACCGTCAGTGTTTCATGGTGTGCCAGCTTGAATTCCTGGAGCTGCTGAACCAATATCTGGGCAGTTTGGCACTGGTCTGTGAGTTTGCGGTTGAATATGATTTCCGCCTCGATACTCTGGGCATACGGACTAGTATCCGGACTCTGGGGATGCTGGCTGCGTTTCGGACATCTCATCTTCCATGAAAATATAAGCAATTACATCCGTGTCTACTATGCATGGCAGCCTCGCATGTGCTTCCAACTGTAGGATTTGGGCCACCTGGCTCTGCTCGGCTGCGTGCCGTGTGAGAGGGTTAATCTTTTCATGAAGGAGAATTTCATCCAGCACCGCTGGATTGTCGATTGAGGATCCGGCAGTGTGGAGCTGTGCAAGTGCCTGTGGATGTCGAGCTCATTCCTGGTGTTGTTTCGCACTGGCTCCTGCTGGTGTTCGGGCGCCTGATACTGTGTAATTGCCGGGTATGTGTTCGTTGGAATTCAGGTGATGCGGTATGGTGAGGCCTTGTCTCTCATTCCATGCTTCTGTGGATGCCGGTTCTCCTGTAGCTTCTGTCTTTGCACCCCCACTGTCCTTTTTGCCCGGGCTGCTGGATGATGTGTGTGTTCCAGGCCTCTTGCTGGGGTGGGCCAGTCCCCCATGTAGTCCTGCTGCCGAGGTCCTGTGTCATGCCCAGGTATGGGCTCCCCCTGTCTCTCATGTCTCCAGCTTCTGGTCCAGTGGAAAGTTCGGACGATTCACGCCCAGATCCTAAGCACCTCGCAGCTCTCCTCCCTGTTTCTTTGGCCTCAGCAGACGTGGCCAAGGCAGATGTGTGGGAGTTACCAAGTTGTGTGTCATCTCCTGTGGACAGGGTGTCCCATGGTGTTGGCGGTAGAAGCATTCGCGGTCTGGGTGGGCAGAGGCTACGCTACGACGGATTGTGGCAAGACTGTGAGGAGCTCCACGTTCTTACCTGTCCACCCTCCCCCCCTCCTTGTGGGCCGCCTGTATTGGCATACCCACAGTGGGTGGTGGTCCCCTCCTCCTAAAGGTGGCTCCTACGGCAAGAGACCTAATAGTCATCGCAGTAATACCATGCCCAAGATTACCCACTGAGTGCTGGCGGAAGGATGGAAATAGCCCTCGGTTACCATCCTCTTTGTCCGGTCATGTTGATCGAGCGGTAAGGGATCCTCTATGCCAGCAGAGTGCTCTCTGACAGTATGGGTGCGAGCACTTGCTAGGGGTGTGAGGTTGCAGTTAAATAGTATGGACAGAGTAATAGATATAAGTATAATATGCAGTAATCATAGCTATCAATGCAGAGAGACTATTACTAGCATGACTATGATGATCGATGGAGATAGGTAGATGTGATCATTAATGATCTCGGCATAGCCTACGCCGTACTACCTCGATATTATATTCTCTCCTATACCTGCTACGCTCAGCTCTTTACTCTACTATACTTCTTCCTACTACTCTGCTACTACTCTACTCATTTATATCTAGTATCGATAAGGACTACTACCTATATCTACTCTCTACTTATTATATATTATATGGTATTGTACGGAGTCCGTCTCCTGTGGCACTATGTTTTATTGACCCGAACCCCGTACCGCTTCTACCTAATTCTCCAAGCCACCGCAATGTCTCCTTCATGTTTCCTTGATGTTCCTTTTACTGATGACGGTAAATGAAACTCAATTCTCCATTCCCATTCTTATTTCTCTAGTCTGACGCGACGCTAGAGCCCGTTTCTAATAACTTATTACATTTTCAAAGACTTTAGTTTCACACACACTTGCTGAACAGGTTTAAACAGCTTTACCTTTCTTTTTTATTACCTGCATTTGGGTGAGTTGGCATGTTACAATGGTTTTTAGATGAGGTGAAAACAAACTTTTAACAAAGGACAGACAACAAAACAATGGGTATAGATTTGTAGAAGTTTGGATAAAAGATAGAACTGCAGAAGGGCCTATTGGCCCATATTTCTTGATGTTTCTATATTGGAGCGGAGTCTGACGTGGGTAGATATAGTTGTGCGTTAATTGGCTGTTGATTGCTGGTGGTTGACGACTTCTTGATGTGTAGTGCCTCGCAGATGTCAAGGCCGCCTGCTGTCGCTGTATCTATCAATGATTTCTGTGTTGTTTGCTAAGATTTCTCTGGTGATGGTTGGTTGTGGGGAAGAGAATATATGTTCCTTAATGGAGCCCTGTTGCATAGCATCGTTAAACGCCTAGAAGAAGATGATGTTGTGTCTTGCCTATATAATGAGTTTTTTTGAGGCTTACAATCCCCAAGAGGGCATTTGAAGGCATAGACGACGTTTGCTCTTTTAGAGCGTTCTGCTCCGGTTCTGGAGATGTTTTTATATTAAAATTCCGCGCCAGTTGGAACATAACGCAATCACAGCCGAGTAGGCCCCTGACGTCATGCCAGATTCACTGTCTCCAGCCATGCTTGCAGCAGGCTTAGTTCTCTCGATAGACCCAGACTAGGTGGACCCCGGCTGGCCAGATATATATCTTTTTGTCTCAGTCAATAAACCTACAAGCGACTCCGGTGTATAATATTCGCAATCCCCCACAAGGCAAAGAATACTGGTAGCAGCAGTGGGATCTAGAAATTTTTTCTGGGAAATTCAAGATAACCCAGCATCGCCTCGTGCAACCGCCTCCCTCGCACCGCCTCCATAAGCCACCATCCTGCAACCCACGCATCAATATTGTGTCAGACCGGGGTCCTGCCATCAACCCTACTCCAGACCAACGTATCAGAAGTAAGGGTCAATAATTTCCTGTTTGAACGCAAATTCATCAGTGAGAAGGGAAGATTCCCGCGCCAGCTATTTTTTGAATCGCGCGCCACGTGGAGCCACCTACAGCACACCACCACCTACCACCACCCACCACCTACCACCACCTCAAGCTTTGTGAGTGTTCACGCTAATGCAATCGTCGTCAGCCATCGTCGCAAGCGTCAATTGATAATTGTGGGGTGTTCTACAAGTTATTCAAGAGAAATTGTTGAAAAAAAAAGACTACGATTGTTTGTTTATAGTGTCGCCACGTGCCACATCGACGCCACGCTGCCACATCGACACCTCATCGCTTCTCACCATCACCGCCAGCCTCTGCTAATCAATTGTGTGAATTTCGTCCTATTGTTTTCTCCACCGTCATCGTCGCAATATCGTCGTCTCAGAATTTATCTTCGTGCTCCCAACTTCGTGCTACTGTGGGGTCCCCCAGCTTCGTGCAACCGCCGCTAGGAGCGTGCCATCGTACCAGATGTAAACACACCTCACATGTGCCTCTTCAGATCTTCACGACGTTCCTCCAATTTTGGCTACTGGTGATTCTCATGAATTGCAACCCTGAGATAAGTAATTGTTAGTTGAGAACAATGTGCCAAGTTCTATAAAGTGACTTACATAATAATATCCATAATATCCTGTGAATTAACCATTCAGTGACTTGTTAAATATTGGAGCTGGTCCAGTACTCCATTCCCACAGTTTCTGTGTGATTTCAATATTCCTGCATTGATTCCATTATTCATTAATTGTTAATGCTGTCATTAGTGAATTCAAATTCCAGAGAAGTAAGAAATAATTGTTCTAGCAGTTTATTTTGCATAATAGAAAATTGTTTTTGAGATTTCCATAGACAATTGAACATAGAAAAATTCTGATATTTCTCCAGACCTAACTTTGAAATTAATCCTTTACGCATTTTATTTTACACTTTTATCATAGCATGTTACCCATGTGCCTGTGTGCAATTTGTTTTTGCTAAATCCATTTTTCATGCATTGCCACTTGTTGTGTTGAATCTTTTTAATGAAATTTTGCAATTGCATTTTCCAGTTTTTATTCTAAATTGCTGTGCTTAGTCTGGTTTAATTAATTTACATACATCTAATTCCAGTCATTTTTAATGAAAGATTGCTAAAATTAATTCACAATTTGCTTGTTCTTAATTATTTTCTTGCCTAGCCCAATTTAATAATTTTATTTCTGCCAATTTTTTTACTTTAGCCAAGTTGATATTTTTTTGAGTGTTTATTTTGTGTATACTATATCTGATGCCAGGTGCACTTAATTATAATCTGCGTTCAAATATTAATTCCACGGCTGTAACAATGCCTACCACTGTTGAAACTCCCTCAGACTCAACAGGAGCAATTGCTCATCCCAATGGCCAGAGATCAGCTCAGGAAATGGCTATTCCTCTTTTTGCTGGCGAATCGCGCCTTTTAGAATCTTGGTTTAGTAAGGTTGAAGCGAAAACAGTTGCACGTTTTTCTAAGCCTACTGATGCCGAATACTTGGCAATTGCACGGTCAGCTGTAGACACAACCAGAGGTGATGCACGTTTCGTTGTTGATGAGAAAGCCATTGTTAGCCTCCAGTCTTGGTCTGAATTTAAAGATTTCTTTCGCCGTCGCTTTGTTAATAAAGGAGACCTTGACCCGTATAGGTTAGTCAAGAAAATTGCCAATGCCACCATGCAGCCTGGTGAGTCGTTTAATGCGTTTACTAGCCGTCTCGATCAGTATCTTTATGCCTTAGTGTCGGCTATGAATAATTCGACTTGGTTAGATAAAGACAATAATCTGTCCCCTGAGTCTATGGCTAAAATGATAGCGTTTGGTACTTTAATGCATTTTGCCCCCGAGCATACTAAGCCAATCGTTGAGCAACAAAATTTTGGTGTTAAACATGAAATTGGTGAAGTATTTGAAGCCATTAACAATGCCGCTGATAAACTAGCTCCCCGAAGTGCTCAACTGTTGCCACCCTCTGATACTGTAAATGTAGTAACAAGCTCTCAGCAGCCTTCCACAAATTCTCAAAACTCTTGGTCGCAGAACCGCACCCATGCTCGTAGCCCCCAGTCAAATTCAAATTCGCCGCCTCATAAATTGCCGAAACGCCATAGTCCACAACCATCCGCTTCCTCATGTTGGCATTGTGGTAAAAGTAACCACATCGCAAGGGACTGTTGGTCCGCACCTAGATCATCACCTCCTAGACAATTCTCTCGGTCCCCTCGTCAATCTAATCATTCTAGGCTACCATATTGCAAGTACCATAAGCAAGTCGGTCACCACACTGCGGATTGTAGAGCTAGGCAAAGGGCATCTCCACCTCGTAACTCCCATGGTCAGTCTTGGCGAGGCTCACAGCGTCCAAGACATTATCAGAACCCTCGTAATTACAACTCCCAGCCCAACTATAATGCAATTTCAAATTATAATACTCAGTCGCAGAATGCTGGAGTTCAGAATGTTCACTCCATGTCGTCGGGAAACCCCCAAGGCCATCCGCTAACCAATTCAAGCTAGCCAATCCTAGTGCCCTCCCTGTGTATTCAGTAGCTACCCAAAACAGATTTGGACACTTGACAGAGGAGGACACTGACTCTAGACCAGTTGTAGATGTTGACGGAACCACAGTACATTTAACCCAGACAAGACGCAGATATCCCAGACAACATAAGTCAAAAGTAGTAACTTGTCCAGTCTCAAGTGATGGTCCCCTTGTATCAGCCATTGTACATGGTAGAGTTTTAAAAGTTTTTCTTGATTCAGGTGCAAAAATTAATATTGTCAAGCCTTCAGCTCTTAGAGACATTGAAAGTAAGCACCCAACTACTTTAAAACAGTCACACATACCTTTTCTAAGTGGTATTTCAGGAAATAAAGTAAAAGTTCAGGGTGAAATTGACCTCCCACTCAAGTTCAATGATGTCACATTGTCTATAACATGTTTAGTTGTTGACATTATTCATTTTCCTGGAGACATTCTCTTAGGTCTGTACACCATGATTGATGAAAATATTGCATTGTTTCCCCATCGTTGGAACATAAGTATCAAAGACCACGTCATACCCTTGTGTAGCATGTATCGACAGGGCCATGAGTTCAATCTTCAATCGGACTACGTTAATTTCGTTGACACCCGCCTTGCTAGCGTAGGTTTGTCAGATCATTGTCGTGTTAGCATACCCGAGAAAATAGGCACTCGATTGAAGCATCGTAGTGGTGCAGTTGTTAAGGAGAGTGAGTATCGGGATCTTCTGGAAGGGGACGCCCTAACAGATTCTCGTTGTCTTGCTCGCCTGGCAGCTTCCATCTCTGAAGTCAGTGGTTCCACGGCTACTGACACTGTGCTGCACTCTCATTCTCTCACCAGAATAAGAGTTAAGGTTCAGGGAGTGCCTGAGTTGTCGGATGTGATTGCGGAAAGTGAAACGTGTAAAGTGAATGGTACGTTTGTTGAACCCTCCTGGCACACAGTGCAGGACGGTACTGTTACATTATTTATTGCAAACACTAGTAATGCCGACATCCATCTCCAGTCTGGTACCCATGTTGTAGATTTTGCCCATTACTCGTTACCGGTGCGAGTTGTGGATGATGTCTCCATGGATCATACTGTTTGTACTCTCACGCCAGGAGAACAGGGATCTCAGCCAGAGGTGCAAGCGCAACACCTCAGTCCTACTGATTTTCCTGACTCTGTGGCTCAGCTTTTGGAAATTTTGAACAGAAATAGAGCCGTTGTCGCCCTACCAGGAGAAAAGTTAGGTCTCACTCCTCTCATTACACATAAAATTCCACTTGAACAAGGAACTACTCCTATTTATGTACCAGCTTACCGTCTTCCCCATTCTCAGAGAGCAGAAGCCGATAGACTTATAGAGGAAATGCTACAGAGTGATGTAATCGAATCGAGTAATTCACCATGGAACGCTCCATTGATTCTTGTACCAAAGCGAGATGGGACTTGGAGACCTGTAATCGATTATCGAAAGCTTAACAGAGTAACAATACCTGATCGTTTCCCACTTCCAGTTCTAAATGATTTGTTGCAAAGTATTGGTCGAAATAAAGTATTCTCAACGTTAGATTTGTTGCAGGGATTCTGGCAAATCCCCCTTGATGAGGAAAGTAAACAATTGACAGCCTTTAGTACTCCCAATGGTCATTTTCATTTCAAAAGAATGCCATTTGGTTTGCGGAGTAGTCCAATAACTTTTTCACGGCTCATGACAAATCTATTTCGTCGATTGATAGGAAGTACACTTCTAGTTTACCTTGATGATCTCATAATCATGTCGCAAGATGTTCAGACTCATTTCCAGAACCTTGAAAAAGTACTTGCAAAGCTCGCTGAAGCTAATTTAAAAATAAAGCTTGCAAAATGTTCATTTTTAAAAGAGAAGATTAATTTCCTAGGTCATACAGTTACACCTTCAGGTATTACATTGAATGAATCAAAAATTATTGCTGCCCGTGATTTTCCAACGCCTCGTACCGCAGAAGCCGTAAGACAGTTCACAGGTCTTGTAGGATTTTATCGTTCATTTATTGCTGGATTCTCTATTATAGCCGCTCCACTTTACAAGTTGCAAAGAAAAGATGAACCCTTTGTTTGGGGAGAGGCCCAGGATCAGTCATTCAAAAAACTCAAAGCAGCCTTGATTTCGTCACCTGTCCTTAGGTACCCAGATTTTTCTAAACCTTTTACGTTGGTTACAGATGCTAGTGACATAGGTTTAGGTGCTGCATTACTTCAAACAGAAGGTCACAGAGATCACGCAATAGCTTATGCTAGCCGTACATTATCTAAAGAAGAGAAAAATTATAGCGCAACAGAACGAGAAGCCTTAGCAGTTGTCTGGGCACTTAAACATTTCAGAGATACAATTTATAATTACCCAGTTCATGTTCTTACAGATCACCAACCATTAATTCCCTTGTTCAAAAATAAGAATCCAGTTGGAAAGTTTGCTAGATATTTGCTCACAATTCAAGAATTCAATCCCACATTTGGATATATTCCAGGAAAGCAAAATGTTGTAGCCGATGCGTTTTCTCGACACGTAGCTGCGATTCAGTTAAATTACCCAGCATTAGATGCTACAGTAGTAGAAACGGAACAGAGACAAGACCCCATATGGGCACCCGTCATTAAATTTTTGACTAAGCAAGACACTCGCCCGATTCATAAACCGCCAGTACCATTGAAAGAACTAGTTATGTTAGACAATTTACTGTGTAGAGTAGTAAAGCTAGGGACAGCCCCGAGGAAATGTTGTCAGTTAGTTGTTCCAGCTGTCTTGGTACCAACTGTGTTAAAAATTATCCATGATGCTCCTGCAAGTGCACATCCAGGAAAGGATCGTACACTCCAACAAGGTCGATTAAAGTATTTTTGGCCAAAAATGGCTAAGGACATTGCTCATTATGTTGACAGATGTTTAACTTGCCTACAGCACAAGGGACATGTTTCAGGACCTAATCCAATTCAGATGTACCCAACAACTAAAGCTCCTTGGGAACGAGTATCGATGGATTTATTGACAAATTTTGCGGAAACAGAGAAAGGGAACAAACATTTGCTTGTAATGGTCGATAATTTTTCACGATTTTGCGAACTAGTTCCTATCCCGAACAAAACAGCAGAAACTATAGCCAGTGCATTCCATGACCACATAATTTGTAGATATAGTATGCCTAAAGTAATCCTTTCAGATAATGGTCCAGAATTCAGTAATAGTATTTTAACTAGCTTGTGTGATTTATATAACATTAAAAAATGTAGCATCATGCCTTATCATCCAGCAAGTAACGGACGCTGAACGTACTAACAGGAAAGTTTTAGATGCCTTGAGAGTCACTTTGAATTTTGATAACAACAATTGGGATGATTTTATACCCTTAATTCAGTGTGCTATAAATTCTTCAATTAATGTTTCTACAGGTGACACACCTCACGCTATTCTTTATGGTACAGATAAGATCCTCCCTAATGAATTGATTAACGTACCTCCTACTCCCTTATATAACGTAGATGATTTTGTTCAAGTAAAGCGTAGACAAATGCAACTAGTATTCAAGAAAATACGAGAACAATTGTCCAAAGCTACAGCCGAGTTCACTCGAGCAAGGAATGAACGAGCTAAACCCAGTAAAATAACTATTGGATCTGTAGTAATGATACTTAACCAACACAGGTCTGGTCCTATGTATAAGTTAACTAAGAAATTTTTGGGTCCATATAAGGTAATCGAGCTTATCAAAGGTAACAAGTATAGATTGAAAAATTTAGTATCAGGGGAGTATATAAATGAGCATTTAGACCATATGAAGTTAGCTAAAATGACTGTTGACGAGACTGATGAGGAAGATGACAATGAACTTACCCAGACAGATCCTCCTATTGGGACACCACCTTCTGTGGTTGACAGACCACTTGATATTCAGCAACCCCATACTAGCACTTATAATCTTAGATCTAGACCTCTCGTTTCAACCGTGCACTCACCACATGTCCATTGGCTAGATGTTAACGAGGTTATCCCTCAAGATGATAGTTTGTCACATGCAGTTTCATCTGTTCCTGATCCTCAGTCAGAGCCAGAGTTGTATAGTGCTCTGGATGAGCTAGGTGTAGATATCCGCAGAATTTACAATTAAGTGCACTCTGCAGTTATTCTGTTTTGTTTTGCAAAATTCATTTGCAGTATTTCCACCACATGTCTTATTATTACCAATATATATATATTGTATGATGTTTTCTCAATTTTATTTTGTTACAAATTAAATGCCATTGTTAAGTCTACTGCCATTTGTAATTTTCTTACAGTGCTTGTCATAAAGATTTCATTAATGTTCTAGCAACCACATTGAGGCCAGTGAATCCTGACTGCTATCACGCAGATGTTAGTCTTCTTGTTCCAGGTCTTGTATATAACTTGTAAATATATTGCAAATTAAATATATTGTACATTGGTCTTGTAAATATATATATTGTACATGGAAAAAAAAAGAAAAAAAATCATTATCTAATCTTAAAATTCATTTGTGGTTGTTAGGTCAGAATTTTGTTCATTAATGTAATAATTGTTTAATTTTGTATTGTTTCAAGCACATGCCATTGACACATGTTAATAATTTTGTTTAGGCAATACCTTGAGTTGTATTGTTCATTTCTGACAAGTAGACATACACATGTTCTTCATACTAAGGTTGAATCAAAGCATTGTTACCATGATTTTCAGCTATTATGTTCAAATTTTTTTTTTTGGTGCATATGCCGAGATGCTAGTATTACGCACACCTGATCTATTTTCAATGATTTATTATGCAATTTTCACATGTAAACCATTATTGAATGCCACCGAGGTCCTTTCAGTATTATTGTAACTATATAGCTAGCCAGAGCTTGTCGACTTGGTAGCGTGTCCGAGCGGTGTTATATTCAAATTCCGCGCCAGTTGGAACATAACCAATCACAGCCGAGTAGGCCTCTGACGTCATGCCAGATTCACAGTCTCCAGCCATGCTTGCAGCAGGCTCAGTCATCTCCACAGACCCACAGTAGTGAGGACCTCGGCTGGCCAGATATATATCTGTTTGTCTCAGTCAATAAACCTACAAGCGACTACGGTGTATAATATTCAATCCCCCACAAGGCAAAGAATAGAGTTTCTCATGAGTAAGCTGGCTGTTTTTTTGGTTTTATAGTAAATCGTTAGTTGTATCTTCTGATTTTTGTCTGTAGGGATAACATTTCTACTAACAATATCTTTCAGGACCCTTTCCTCCGTTTTATGAGCTGTGGAGAAAAAAAAATCAGAAGATACAACTAACGATTTACTATAAAACCAAAAAAACAGCCAGCTTACTCATGAGAAACTCTCCAGACACGGAGCAGAACGCTCTAAAAGAGACAAACGTCGTCTATGCCTTCAAATGCCCTCTTGGGGATTGTAAGCCTCAAAAAACTCAGTATATAGGCAAGACAACAACATCTCCTTCTAGGCGTTTAACGATGCATAAGCAACAGGGCTCCATTAAGGAACATATATTCTCTTCCCACAACCAAACCATCACCAGAGAAATCTTAGCAAACAACACAGAAATCATTGATAGATACAGCGACAGCAGGCGGCTTGACATCTGCGAGGCACTACACATCAAGAAGTCAACACCAGCAATCAACAGCCAATTAACGCACAACTATATTCTACCCACTTCAAGACTCCGCTCCAATATAGAAACATCAAGAAATATGGGCCAATAGGCCTTCTGCAGTTCTATCTTTTATCCAACTTCTACAAATCTATACCCATTGTTTCGTGTTCTGTCTTTTGTTGAAAGTTTGTTTTCACCTCATCTAAAAACCATTGTAACATGCCACCTCACCCAAATGCAGGTATAAAAAAGAAAAGTTAAAGCTGTTTAAACTCTGTTCAGTTCAAGTTGTTGTAAACTAAAGTCTTTGAAAATGTAATAAGTTTTACGAAACGCGCTCTAGCGTCACGTCAGACTAGAAATAAAAAATGAATTTTGGAGAATTGATTTTTCATTTACCGTCATCAGTAAAAAGAAACATAAGGAAAATTGAGAAAATTCGTGTTAGAATTATTAATCTTACTTTTTCGGTCATATTTAATAACATATATATATATATATATATATATATATATATATATATATATATATATATATATATATATATATATATATATGTGTGTGTGTGTGTGTGTGTAAATCATGAAAATGAAAATTAAGACATGATGCGTGCGCCTATGGCGGGATTTCCCGCCCCCTTCCCTAGCCTTCTGCAGGCCTCGACAGCGTACCCAGCAACCCACTCCCAGCGGCTGACCCGACGACCATCGTCCACCCACGCCCACTGTCGACCAACGACCACCGTCACCCCACGCCCACACATGTCATACGCCCTGCAGCTCCCTCACCAGGAAAGGGTGGACGGATACATGTTTTGTGGACAAGAGAGGGGGGTCACAAGTGTGCCAATAAGTGTTTGAAAAAGGTAAGTTGAGTCCAGCCCTGAGGTGAACATTTCGAGTATCGTGTTGAGTGCACCACACGCAGCGAGCCAGAATACATTCACCAGTGTTTAGTGATATAAAAGGAAATTATCCAAGTGTTAAGTGTCACCCACACCCCTTCCCCCCACCCCCAGTGTTAGGTGTCTTCCCTCCCACCTGCAGTGATTGTAGTGTCTCCCGCCCGCCCCGTAGTGCGGTGTAGTGTCTTCCCCTGCTCCGCCCACACCTCCCACGATCATGTGGTCACGCGTTCCTCTCCCCCCTCCCTGACCGGGCCAGTCTAGCCTCCCATGCATCCCCACCCACCACCTTCATACACCCTCCCACCTCAGATATCTGCCTTATCATGGCGCATGGTATAGGGGTACTACCAGGTTCTCTCCAGCCAGGAGGGAGAGACAAATACTCCAGTGCAAGGTTACAGTCACTCCACCTAAGGGGATGGCAGAAGAGGCCACTGCCACCCTACTGAAGCCAACCAAAGGAGAGGCACATGCAGGGGCTGTGGGGGTAACTTCAGCATCAACTCGGTCTCCAGAGTCATACGCCAGCATGGTGACTGTCCTGGGTCAGGGAGGCCTCCCGTGGGAGGAGGCAGCACTCAAGAGCCTGTTGCACCAGTGCAGATTGCAACAGATTACATTGCAACAGACGACCTGCTAGAGGCAATTAAAGCAACGTCAACCAGAACTCTTCGCCACATTCCTAAAGGAGTGCGCCCATTTGCAGCAGGGAAATATACAGACCTTCTAAGGAAAGTGAATGAACGGTCTGCAAATCTAAATGCCGCGGCCATCATCAAAGCATGGTATAATTTGCTCCTGTTTGGCAATGTTTGCTAAGGCGTACCTGCAAGAGGAGGCAAGTCACTAGCCTCATCAGTCACTAGGGAAATTAATAATTTCCCCAGAGCTGACAACTTGATCCCCATCTCTCCTCAACGCAAAAACCATTGTGGCAGACCGAAGAGTTACAATGACAATTTTAAGTTAGGTACACAAGTGACCAAGAAAATTGAAGAGGGCATCTCAGTTGGGACAATTAGGTTACTTACCAGTGAAGAAACAGTTGCACCTAGAAATACTGCTACTGCCGACTCATTGAGAAAGAAGCACCCTCCCAGAGTACCATGGGAACCCACTGCTTGGGACACAAATGTCCTAGACATGGGACCTCTATTCCTCCAAGCATCAGAGGCATACAAAGCCTTCATGTAATTTCCGCCAGGCTCAGCAGGGGGATACACTGGAGTAAGACCTCAGCACCTCAAGGAGATGACAAACCCAGTTCTCGGCGAAATTGCCGAGACACTACTGCTAGAGGTCACGAAGTTTCTCAACGACTGTCTCTCTGGGCTGATCCCAGAAACAATTAAACCCTTCTCCTTCGGAGTACCCCTTTGTGCCCTTAAGAAGAAGGGTGGTGGGGTCAGACCCATTGCCGTGGGTAACACACTTTGGCGCCTTGTTGCTAGGGCAGCTGTCAGAAAAAATTAACATAGAAGCTGCAACGATGCTTCGACCCCATCAACTAGGTTTTGGTGTCCCCCATGGCTGTGAAGCAGCAGCTGATGCAGCGCGAGCCTATATCAAGCACCTCCCAGAAAATAAGGCATTAATTAAATTAAACTTTAAAAATGCCTTCAACCAGTTAAAAAGGGATGTGGTACTGGAAGCAGTACGAACACGCTTTCCTTGTCTACTTTCCTTCGTTTCGGCAGGGTACAGTAGGGAATCGACACTGTTGTTTGGGGAATATGAAGCTGTTTCCGCACAAGGTGTCCAGCAGGGAGACCCACTCGCCCCTTTCCTTTTCTGCATGGCAGCTAAAGAGGTCACAAGCAGGTTGTCCAGCGAATACAACATCTGGTTCCTGGACGATGGCACCCTGGCAGGGACACAGGAATCCCTGCTAGGATATCTTCAGCTAGTGCAATCTAAGGGAGGCCTTACCCTAAACCCATCAAAGTGTGAAATCCTCTCATCCAGCCAACCATTCAAAGATGTAGTACGTATCTTATTGCCAGGAGCCTCAGTGATCGCTCCCACTAACAGTGTGCTGCTAGGGGCACCTCTAGGCTCGAACGCCATTGAGCTAGTCCTCAAAGAAAAGATGAACGACCTGAGGAGGATCGAGGCAAGAATATAGGCTTTGGATGCTCACAATGCTTTGTACCTTCTCGCAAGGTGCCTGGCTTTGTCCAGACTTACCTATTTCCTCAGGTGTGCTCCCTCCTTAGACAGCCCAAAATTAACGGAATATGACTCACTCCTAAGGTCAATAACTATGAAAGTGTTAAACCTCTCCCTGCAAGATGACCAATGGGACCAAGCAACACTCCCAGTTAGACTCGGGGGTATAGGTATTCGCAAGGCGACACAGTTAGCAGTGCCGGCATTTTTATCCTCGACCAGTGCTACAAGTGAATTAGTGAATGAAATACTACCAGAATACCTTAGGAACCCCATTGGGATTCATGATCCCAAATTTGAGGAAGGAACTGGCTTTGGGACACTCTAGCCAATTCACACCCTCGACCATCTTTTTCAAACGACGGCAAACAGGCCAAATGGGATAGCCCCATAGTTTCGCCAAATCATTGCAGGCAGCTTCTGGAGCGCGTCTCGTAGCTGTGCAAGCCCCCCATGCTGGGGACTTCCAGTTGGCAGTCCCTAATTCCGCCTTAGGCACCCGCCTGGACCATCGGGTCCTAAGTATTGGTGTTGCCCAGCGCCTTGACGCCCCTATCTCCACCGAACACCGGTGTATTTGCGGCCAGGCACGGTCGGACTAATGCGGCAGCCATGGAATCATCTGTCGTAAGACACAGGGAAAGATTGCCGGACATGAAGCAGTCAATGACACCATCAAGAGAAGTTTGTCTACAGCTGGGTGTCCATCACAAAGGGAACCTCAGTTGTGCAGACCTGACAACAGCCAAAAACGCCCAGATGGAGTCACCCTGGTTCCATGGAGGGAAGGTAAACAGGTCGTATGGGATTACACGTGTGCATCTACATTGGCTGATACCTATCTACCATACAGCACAGTTGAGGGAGGCGGGGCAGCCACCTTCAGTGAGGCCCAGAAAACCAAGAAGAACAGAGACCTAGAACTTTATTACAGGTTCGTGCCGATGGGCTGTGAGACTCTGAGCGCCTAGGGTAAATGTGCATTTAAGTTCTTAAAGGAGGTGGGCGAGGAACTCATTGGGAAAACTAAAAACTCACGAGCCGCCAGTTTCCTGTTCCAGCGCCTCAGTGTCGCAGTTCAAAGGGGAAATGCATGCTGTATCCTGGCTACGCACCCAACCTCCAAGGAGCTGGACGAGGTCCTCGAACACTGATTGTTATTTTGTTATATATATGTGTGTGTTCTCTGTAAACTTTAGCATTGCAATAAAATAAAATAAAACAAAAAAACAAAATATATATATATATATATATATATATAATATATATATATATATATATATATATATATATATATATATATTATATATATATATTATATATATATATATATATATATATATATATATATATATATATATATATATATATACACATATATATATATATATATATATATATATATATATTAGTATATTTGGTAGCAGTCTTTCCTATAGACATATATTATTAAATATGACCGAAAAAGTAAGATTAATAATTCTAACACGAATTTTCTCGATTTTCCTTATGTTTCTTTTTACTGGTGATGGTAAATGAAAAATCAATTCTCCAAAATTCATTTTTATTTCGAGTCTGACGCGACACTTGAGCGCGTTTGTAAAACTTATTACATTTTCAAAGACTTTAGTTTATCCACACACAACTTTATGACTGAAACAGCATTGGCTCTTTATACCTGCATTTGGGTGAGGTGATGTAATACATAGTGGGGTGAAAAACAAACTTTCAACAAACACAGAACATGGAACAATGGGTATAGATTTGCAGAAGATGGGTAAAGATAGTACTGCAGAAGGCCTATTGGCCCATATTTCTTGATGTTTCTATATTGGAGCGGAGTCTTGAAGTGGGTAGAATATAGTTGTGCGTTAATTGGCTGTTGATTGCTGGTGTTGACTTCTTGATGTGTAGTACCTCGCAGATGTCAAGCCGCCTGCTGTCGCTGTATCTATCAATGATTTTGTGTTGTTTGATGCCTCCACACCCAGTTGATGCCGCACACCCAGTTGCTGGCTCCAGACCCAGTTGATGCCTCCATACCCCAGTTGCTGGCTCCAGACCCAGTTGCTGCCTCCACATCACCAGTTGCTGGGCTCCACACCCAGTTGATGCCTCCACACCCAGTTGATGCCTCCACACCCAGTTGATGGCCCTCCAGACCCAGTTGATGCCGCTACACCCCGTTGCTGGCTCCAACACCCAGTTGATCCACACATATGCCTCCACACCCAGTTGATGCATCCACACCCAGTTGATGCGCTACATCCCCAGTTGCTGGCTCCACACCTAGTTGCTGGCTCCACACCCAGTTGATCCCTCAGGCTGGCTCCACCCCCAGTTGCTGGCCACCAGTTGCTGGTCACACACCCAGTTTGCTGGCAGTTGCTTGGCCAAGATCCTGCGTTTTGGCCCCCCTCCATAGAACATGCACAAGTTTAACTCTCCCCAACCCGAGTTTGAAATGAAGGGGTCCCAGCGGTCCGGGCAATGGCTCCTCAAGCCTTGAGGTGCCAACAACCTACTCCTAAAAGAGGTTTTTGTTCGAGTATTGTAACAAAAACAAACCGCCATAAAACCCAACGGTGTGTCATCCCGCTGTCATACCTTCACGAGGTAAGATGCAGTTGTTCCCACCCAGACTTCCAAAGGGAAGCAATGGCCAGCTGCCATTGACAGTTAGGGAAGAGATTCCATTAACCTAATCCCCATCTGCCAAACTTTCACCCAAGCAATCATGCCGACGTCTGCTAGAACATTACCACACATCCCAAACAGCAGCCCGTCAAATGCGCAGCCAAACGCTTAATTTTCTGAAAAGGGTTATATGCCCTGGAAAACTTCAACGTGTCATATTGTCCCTTCTGTTGGCAATGTATGCCTCACCGTGCCATCACACGTCCTCAGGAAGGGACAAATCATTGCTTCCACGGTCCAGAGGGCGATAAATGAATACCTAAGGGGGGATAACCTAGTTCGCCCTGACCTCTCCAAGCAAAACACACCCACCGCAGAAATGATAACAGCAGCATCCAGAAACGTACAAAACGCGAGCCAAATCACCAAGAAAATTGAAGAGGAAATACCGCAAGTGATATAGAGGTCCTCACCAGTGACGAGAAAATTGCTCCTCGAAACTCAGCCAACAGCGTGGGCCCTGCAAAGCAAGCACCCACCCAGAGCCTTCAAGGCGACAAACATCGTTCCTCCATCAGCCGACACACATTTCAGGACCCATTACCATTGTGTGAATCTGAGGTCCTACCAAAGCAGCCTTTTCCTTTTCCACCCTGGGGTCAGCAGGGCTTTACAGGGTTAAAAACCTCAACACATCAAGCTCAATGTTAAATCCTGCAGTGGGTGTGCTGCACAGATCTTCTTATGGAACTCAACAAGTTCGTCAACAATGTGGCACTGGCTGGTGATATACCTGTAGGTCATCAGGCCTCTCTTTTTTGGTGCATCCCTCTGTGCTCTCAAAAGAAGGACGAAGGAATCAGGACAATCGCTGTTGGCAACACTCTCCGACGCCTGATTGCCAAGCTGCTACGAGGGTTGTCAGCCAGCAAGTCGGCTGAATTGTTGAAACCAATCCAGCCTAGGATTTTGGAATCCCCCAAGGCTGTGAAGCGCTGCCCATGCAGCACGAGCATACATCAACCAACTTCTGATGAAAAGGCCCTGCTCAAACTGGACTTTAAGAATGCCTTCAACATGAGTCAGAAAGATGCAGTACTTTGTGCCGTACATCGCCCATTTCCGCCCCCTCTACCCGTTCATACTATGTGCTACAGTGGTGAGTGCAAAACTGCTCTTTGGTGAACATGAAATCAGATTAGTGAAAGTGTTCAGCAGGTGATCCTCTTGCTCCGTCTTCTTTTCTGTTAGTCTTAAAGAAATCACCGAAAGCTTTGTCCAGCGAGTTCAACAATCTGGTTTTCGGATGATGGTCCTATAGCTGGGCACCGCTAGAACCACCTCTTGGCTGATATCAGGAAAATAAGGGAGCAAGAAAGTAAGCCTGGGTCTACGTCTGAACCCTTCCAAGGTGTAAGTAGTCGCCTCCGTACCCAGACATCGTAGCTAGAATAAGTTCTGCCTTGCCTGGAGCCCATGTCATTAGGGCTGAGAATCAGCACCCTCCTTGGAGCCCCCTCGGGCTAAGCCATGAGGAGATCCTTGACAAGAAAATCACAGACCTTAGGAGTGATGGAAGACAGAATAGGTGACATCGATGCCCAGACGCTTTTATCTCCTCACCAACTGCCTATGCCCATCCCTTCCGAGGCTAACCACTTTCTGGGTGCGCCCCATCCTACGGACAATCCGAAAGCTTGAAGAGTATAGACCTCTTACTGAAGACCATGCTGAGAAAAGTTGTACCTCTCCCTCAACTGAATGCCAGTGGAAACAAGCACTCTTCCGCTGTTAAGGCCTCGGTGGCTTGGGTGTCCGCACCGCCACCCAAATTGGCTGTTTCCAGGCCTGTCCTGTCTTCCTCCTCATCATCAGGATGAACTGGTTAAGGAATTCTAACTGACACCCTGAGTGATGTAGCGGGGATACAGGACCCCCACTACACAGAATGCCACACCAAATGGGGGGCCATTGCAGACCCAGCACTCAGATCAGCCATGCCGAAAGCCAAGAAACAATCCAACTGGGACAACCCCATTGCAGACAAAGAAGCCACAGCTTTGCTGGAGGCCGCAACAACCCCAGTGATCGTGCACGCCTCACCGCTGTGCAGGTTTCCCATGCCGGGGACTTCCTTTTGGCAGTCACTATGTCTGCGACAGGCACCCGGCTTGATCCGCAGGAACTCCGTATTGCAGTCGCCTCGCTTCCCGTCTTGCTGCCCCTATCCACACTGCTTCATAGGTGTATTTGCGGCGAGGCAGATACTGATGAATATGGATTGCATGCCCTGCACTGTGGAAAATCTTGTGGTTGGCACACTAGACACGACGAAGTCAACGACATCATTAAAAGAAGCCTGCCTTTGGCTCGAGGACCAGCGGAGAGAGAGCCCGCAACCTACTGAACCGTGACTCTGTTAGCTTTACCGGCCGACCAGACGGAATCACACTGCTACCGTGGAAGGGTGGCAGACAGTTGGCAGGGGACTATACTTGAGTATCCACCCTGGTAACCACATACATCAACCTCTCTGATGGCCAAGCAGAAGCCCGCGGCGACACACAGAGAAAGAGACAAGTCAGCTAAGTACAGGCAATTAGATCTTCGGTACAACTTCGTTCCAAGAGCGTCTGAGACCCTAGGCCCTGGGGAGAGAGTGCAAGAAGGTTTCTTAAGGATTTGGTTCCAAGCTCATTGACACCACATTAAGAGACCCTAGAGCGGCAAATTTTCTCTTTCAGCGCCTCAGTGTCGTAATCCAGAGGGGGAATGCTCGCGACATCCTCGTTTCCTGCCCGACGTCGGAGGAATTCGAGGAAATCTACAACGTCTAGGAATCGGAAATTTTTTTTTGGTCCTCCTAATGTCATTTTTTGTATACAATCAGATATGTAACTGTATAACATTGCATAATAAAGTGTACACCATAAAAAAGGGGTGTAGTAGAAGTGAACACTCATACGTATTCAGAGGTTAAATGGCAAGTTTTCCCTGACATGCTCTGTGTTCCCTTCTCTGAAGCTGTGGGTCCCTATAAATGCCACCAGAGGTGGTACCCCCCCATATATATATATTATATATATATATACTATATTATCTATATATATATATAATATAGTATATATATATATATTAATACTTATATAATATATATATATATATATATATATCATATATATATATCTATATACTATATATATATATATAATATATATTTCATGATATGGTCGTACCTAGTAGCAGAAACGCACTTCTCAGCCTACTACTGCAAGGCCGATTTGCTAATAGGCCAAGTTTTCAGAATTAATTGTTTTTGCGACTACCTAACCTACCTAACCTAACCTAACTTTTTCGGCTACCTAACCGAACCTAACCTATAAAGATAGGTTAGGTTAGGTTAGGTAGGGTTGGTTAGGTTCGTCATATTTCTCACGTTAATTTTAACTCCAATAAAAAAAAATTGACCTCGTACATAATGACATCGGTAGCTGTTATCATTTCAAAAGAAAACAAATTACAGAAAAATATATTAATCAGGAAAACTTGGCATATTAGGCAAATCTGGCCTTGCATAGTAGGCCAAAAAGTGAGGTTCTGGCTCACTAGGTACGACATATATATATAATATATATAATATATCGATATATATATATTATATATATATATTATATATATATCTATATATATTATATATATATATATATATATGTATATATATATATAATATATTATATATATATATATATATATATATAATATATTAGATATATATATATCAGTATATATCATATATATATATAATATTGACGATCATTGGTGCGGTGGTGGCACGGTACTGTGTACGTTTAGGGGTGATCCATGGGTTCGAATCCTGGCCGGGCTCAAATTTTAAGAGTTCTTAGTGATATATATATATAATCTTTGGACATCACCCACCAGTGGGACTCGAACCCAGAAAGCACAACTATCTTCCAATAGCTGCCATAACTAGTAGCCTTAACCCACTACACCAAGTCAGACCCTTAAAAGAGATAGAGACTTCGAAGTACTTTACCTCAAATATCTCCACCTCCAAGGGTGCAGATTAGTGAGGGGTCACTTCAGCATTTTTCATCAAAGCCACTGTCAATGTGGGAGAACTCGTGTCTATGCTAATAACATCATACTTTGCATGACCCACAAGAGAAGATTAACAATCTTTAGACAATCACCCACCAGTGGGCTCGAACCCAGAAAGCACAACTATCTTCCAATAGCTGCCATAACTAGTATGCCTTAACCCACTACACCAAGTCAGACCCTTAAAAGAGATAGAGACTTCGAAGTATTTACCTCAAACGATCTCCACCTCCCAAGGGCGCCAGATTAGTGCAGGGGTCACTCAAGCATTTTTCATCAAGCCACTGTCAATGTGGGAGAACTCGTGTCTATGCTATAAGCACATACTTGCATGAACCACAAGAGAAGATTAACAATCTTTAGACAATCACACAGAAAAAAAAAAAAAATGACTGAACCAGAAAAAACTATCTTCCAATAGCTGCCATAACTAGTATGCTAACCCACTACACCAAGTCAGACCTTAAAAGGATAGAGACTTCGAAGTATTTACCTCAAATATCTCCCCTCCCAAGGGCGAGTTCACGAGTTCTCCCACATTGACAGTGGCTTGATGAAAAATGCTTGATGTGACCCCTCACTAATCTGGCGCCCTTGGGAGGTGGAGATATTTGAGGTAAATACTTCGAAGTCTCTATCTCTTTTAAGGGTCTGACTTGGTGTAGTGGGTTAAGGCATACTAGGTTTGGCAAGCTATTGGTAAGATATGTTGCTCTTTCTAGGTATCTGTCCCACTGGGTGGGTGTTGTCTAAAGATTGTTAATCTTTCTTGTGGTTCATGCAGTATGTGCTTATAGCATAGACACGAGTTCTCCCACATTGGAAGTGGCTTGATGAAAAATGCTTGAGAAGACCCCTCACTAATCTGGCGCCCTTGGGAGGTGGAGATATTTGAGGTAAATACTTCGAAGTCTCTATCTCTTTAAGGTCTGACTTGGTGTAGTGGGTTTCAGGCATACTAGTTATGGCAGCTATTAGAAGATAGTTGTGCTTTCTGGGTTCGAGTCCCACTGGTGGTGTTGTCCTAAAGATTGTTAATCTTCTCTGTGGCTTCATGCAAGTATGTGATATATATTAATATATATCGTTAAACGCCTGGAAAGAGATATCTCTTTCCAGGCGTTTAATGATGCATAAGCAACAGGGCTCCATTAAGGAACATATATTCTCTTCCCACAACCAAACTATCACCAGAGAAATCTTAGCAAACAACAAG
>WNGS01052663.1:31788-43323 GCA_020271785.1 Procambarus virginalis
AAAAAGGAAACTTAGATGATTGTCATGCCCTTCAAGAAGACCTGGACAAAATAAGTACATGGAGCGCCACTTGCAAATGGAATTTAATGTTAATAAATGCCATCTTATGGAATGTGGAATAGGAGAACATAGACCCCACACAACCTATATATTATGTGAGAAATCTTTAAAGAATTCTGATAAAGAAAGAGATCTAGGGGTGGTTCTAGATAGAAAACTATCACCTGAGGACCACATAAAGAATATTGTGCGAGGAGCCTATGCCACGCTTTCTAACTTCAGAATTGCTTTTAAATACATGGATGGCGATATACTAAAGAAATTGTTCACGACTTTTGTTAGGCCAAAGCTAGAATATGCAGCGGTTGTGTGGTGCCCATACCTTAAGAAGCACATCAACAAACTGGAAAAGATGCAAAGACATGCTACTAAGTGGCTCCCAGAACTGAAGGGCAAGAGCTACGAGGAGAGGTTAGGATACCTTGAGGTGCTTCCGGGGCTTAGCGTCCCCGCGGCCCGGTCATCGACCAGGCCTCCTGGTTGCTGGACTGATCAACCAGGCTGTTGGACGCGGCTGCTCGCAGCCTGACGTATGAGTCACAGCCTGGTTGATCAGGTATCCTTTGGAGGTGCTTATCCAGTTCTCTCTTGAACACTGTGAGGGTTTGCCAGTTATGCCCCTTATGTGTAGCGGGAGCGTGTTGAACAGTCTCGGGCCCCTGATGTTGATAGAGTTCTCTCTCAGAGTACCAGTTGCACCTCTGCTTTTCAACGGGGGTATTCTGCACATCCTGCCATGTCTTCTGGTCTCATGTGATGTTATTTCTGTGTGCAGGTTTGGGACCAGCCCCTCTAATATTTTCCACGTGTAAATTATTATGTATCTCTCCCGCCTGCGCTCAAGGGAATACAGATTTAGGCTCTTTAGTCGGTCCCAATAGTTTAGATGTTTTACTGAGTGGATTCTAGCAGTAAAGGACCTCTGCACGCTCTCCAGGTCAGCAATTTCTCCAGCTGTGAAAGGGGCTGTCATTGTGCAGCAGTACTCCACTCTAGAGAGCACAAGCGTTTTGAAAAGTGTCATCATCGGTATAGCATCTCTAGTGTGAAAAGTTCTTGTTATCCAACCTGTCATTTTTCTTGCAGTTGTGACGGCTACTTTATTGTGTTCTTTAAAGGTAAGGTCTTCCGACATGAGTACACCCAGATCCTTTACATTGCCTTTTCGTTCTATGTTATGATTTGCCTGAGTTTTGTACGTGGTTTCCGTTTTTATATTTTCATTTTTTCCATAGCGCATGAGCTGGAACTTATCTTCGTTAAACACCATATTATTTTCTGTAGCCCATAGAAAGACCTGATCTACATCTGACTGGAGGTTTGCCGTGTCCTCTATGTTGCCTACTCTCATGAAGATCCTAGTGTCATCTGCAAAGGATGATACAGTGCTATAGGTTGTGTTCTTGTCTATGTCCGATATGAGGATGAGAAAAAGTACTGGAGCAAGCACAGTACCCTGGGGGACTGAGCTCTTAACGGTTGATGGGTTGGATTTTATTTTGTTGACTATTACACATTGGGTTCTGTTGGTCAGGAATTGTAGATCCATCTGCCTATTTTTCCGGTAATTCCTTTTGAGCGCATTTTATGTGCAATAACACCATGGTCACATTTATCAAAAGCTTTTGCGAAATCTGTGTAAATTACATCAGCGTTTTGTTTGTCTTCCATAGCATCTAATGCCATATCATAGTGGTCCAGCAACTGCGACAGGCAAGAGCGCCCTGTTCTGAAACCATGTTGTCCGGGGTTATGGAGATGCTGTGATTCCATGTATTTTGTGAGCTTACTTCTTAGCACTCTCTCAAAATTTTTATGATGTGCGATGTTAACGCTATCGGTCTGTAATTTTTTGCCTCTGCCTTATTTCCTCCTTTATGAAGTGGTGCTATCTCTGCTGTTTTTAGTATATCAGGAATAACGCCAGTATCTAGGCTTTGTCTCCACAGAATGTGAAGGGCCTGCGATAGTGGTTTTTTACAGTTCTTGATGAATATGGAGTTCCAAGAATCCGGGCCTGGTGCAGAGTGCATAGGCATACTGTTTATGGCTTCTTCAAAATCCAGTGGGGATAGGGTGACGTCTGATATATGATTTGATGTTGGTATCATATCCATGAAAAATTCATTTGGGTTATCGATCTTTAGTGCGTTTAATGGCTCGCTGAAGACAGAGTCGTACTGCTTCCTCAGTAGCTCGCTCATTTCTTTGTTGTCATCGGTGAAAGTTCCATCTCCCTTTCGCAGGGGCCCGATACTAGATGTGGTTTTTTATCTTGACTTTGCATAGGAGAAAAAATATTTCGGATTTCTCTCTATTTCACTGATGGCCTTTTGCTCTCAATGCCTCTCCTGGGTTTTGTATGATTCTTGTAGCTTGAGTTCAATTGTTCCTATTTCTCTACCTAACCTTCTTCGCCGTTCTTGAGATAGGGTGCGACTCTCAAGTTGTTCCGCGATTCGTTTTCTTCGCCTATATAGGGAACGACGTTCTCGTTCCAATCTGCATCTCTTCCTCTTTTTTCTAAGGGGGATGCGGTTCTTAGGTTAGAGGCATTAAATATGCCAAAACTAGAAGACAGAAGAAAAAGAGGTGATATGATCACTACATACAAAATAATAACATGAATTGATAAAATCGATAGGGAAGATTTCCTAAGACCTGGAACTTTAAGAACAAGAGGTCATAGATATAAACTAGCTAAACACAGATGCCGAAGAAATATAAGAAAGTTCACTTTCGCAAACAGAGTGGTAGACGGTTGGAACAAGTTAGGGGAGAAGGTGGTGGAGGCCAGACCGTCAGTAGTTTCAAAGCGTTATATGACAAAGAGTGCTGGGAAGACGGGACACCACGAGCGTAGCTCTCATCCTGTAACTACACTTAGGTAATTACACTTAGGTAATTACACACACAAAAAAAGAAACTCAGTGTGTCTTATTGCAGGTATCCTGCTTATTCTCTGGGATAGCAGCAGAAAGGTCAGCATCACATAATGGGCTCATGAACTGGACCACAATTATCTTTAAGCAAAGCAATTTACATTTATGGTGAACCAATTACATATTAACCTATTGTGCACCCCTGGCTCCATCTATTGGGCAATGAATAGTTGCAGTCGCCTGCATGCATGTCTTACCATGCACCCCACACCCATCCTGAAGGCAGCTAAGGAAAGGTTAGTTACCAGTGTGACGGTAACGAGTTGGAAATGGTGGTCGGCAGTCTTCCAACTAGCAGGTGTCAGTGCTGGGCCACATATAATATATAAAAAAAAGAGAAAGAAAAAAAAGAGAAAAAAAGAATGACTGTGTGATTGGTAATCTGTGGTAAGGTTGGAAATATAAAAGACAATAATAAAAAATGGATTTTAATAACAATAAAAAAACAAATTGAAACAAATGCAAAATCTTGGCTTACTGGTAAAAATGTCAAGTGGAAAAAAATACATAAACATGAAAATAGATTACGTTAATGGGGAGGAGAATTGACATACAAAAGTAAATAAAATATGAATGCTGGAATATATGCATTAACTATAAACCTCTATTTGACCACACAAGGTGAGTCACTTAGGAGTTCATAGCTTGCGAGCACACGATATTCTGGCTGGCAGAAACGCAAGGGACTCCAACAATAACTGGCGATGACTTGTGATTGGCGAGGAACCGGAGTGGAGTGTTGGTTGGCGGCCAATGAGGAAGCTGGATGGCCGCAAGTCGCTAGTTAGGCAGTTGAAGGGTTCGGCGCGTCGACCAGGTGCGTGCAGCAGGTGTTGGAGTGGGGGGAGGAGGGAGTGGCTGGTACGTGTGGCTATCTTAATATATACGTTTAGCCACTACAAAACGTATCTTGTATATTGATGAGGACGGGATGAGTCACAGAAATAGCAGGCTAAATCTCTGATAAGAGATTATCGTCACACCAGCATGCACTACATATAGAAGGCAGCAATAGAAAAGTGGTAGGTGTGGGCAGACTGTCCATAGTCCATGTCTTGAGGGTTATCTTGGGATGATTTCAGGGTTCAGCGTCCCCGCAGCCCGGTCCTCGACCAGGTCTCCTTTTTGTTACACATCCCCAGGAAGTAGCCTGTAGCAGCTGTCTAGCTCCCAGGTACCTATTTACTGCTAAGTGAATAGGCTCATCAGGGTGAAAGAAACTGCCCATTTGTTTCCTCCACTGCTGGGGATCGAACCCAGAACCTTAGGACAACGAATCCCTAGTGCTGTCCACTCAGCCGTCAGACCCCATAAAAGAAGGAAAGAACCATAAGAATGCTTTCTGTATGTGTAATGTATTCTAGATGAGTTCATGGTAATATACACTTAAACATACAGTAATATATATCACATTATGCAGATACAGTATTAGTTATTATTTTTGCAAGTTTTCCACAAATAGAGAAATCTTGCCAATTCGTAAATATAATTAATCACAAGCCCGTGTGTATTAAAAAAAATACGTATTGACCTGCCAACAAGACAAAACTATTCAAATAAAGCACATAGTTAGGGTATAACCCTAATAACATTACTATTATACAATGACCCATGTATGACATACTAGCAAGAGACCCATTCAATGATATCATTGTTAATTGGAACAAATCCATCTATTCTAACTCTGGTAATGTCATAATATAATTTGCAACGTAAAATAATAATGTGATAAAATATTGTCATCTATTTCGATAGTATATATGTACAGATAACTAACTACGCAAAAACAACAAATTCAATCATTTTAACTCTACTGTACTGGCATATCACCATTTAAATTGTTTTAAAATTTAAGCTAGTAATGTTAATCTATTCACTGAATCATTATAGGAATCATATAGTTGAGGATACCACCATGATGTGCCAACGTAGAAAGAGAACGCAGACGACACTATAAACGCAGGAAAAAAATAACAGAAATGCTTATGCAGACACGAATTTCCCGTCAAAGAAGGAATAATTTATATAGGGAGATTGAAGAAATCGAGCGGAAATTGAAACACTCATATCAAACTGAAGAAAGGCAGTTAGAACAGAAAGCCATTCAGGAAATAAAGAAAAATCCAAAATACTTCTTCACATATGCGAAATCAAAAGCAAAAACCACTGCCAGTATTGGACCTATTCGTACAAGTGAAGGTTCATACACGGAGGATGACAAAGAAATTAGTGAAATCCTAAAAAAGCAATATGAGGACATGTTTAGCACTCCAATAAACAGCATGAAAGTGGAAGATCCAGACAATTTCTTTATGCGGGATATTCAAACCCCTGTAAATATAACTCATATCAACACGAGTGCACTAGACTTTGAAAGAGAAATTGAAAACATGCCCATGCACTCGGCCCCAGGTCCAGACTCATGGAATTCAATATTTATAAAGAAATGCAAAGTGCTGGTAGCACAGGCACTCAGTATAGTGTGGAGGAAGAGCTTGGACACGGGGGAGATACCAGATCATGCACTTAAAGTAGCAGACATAGCCCCTCTACACAAGGAGGGAGCAAAGCATTGGCAAAGAATTATAGACCAGTTGCACTAACATCGCACATAATAAAAGTATTTGAGAGAGTGATTAGGAGTCAGGTCACCAATTTCTTGGAGACCAATGACCTTCACAACCCAAGCCAACATGGATTTCGAGCAGGAGATTGTGCCTCTCACAGCTACTTCAGCACTACGACAAAGCACTGAGGTATTGAAGGAAAAACAGAATGCTGATGTGATGTACACGACCTGCAAAGGCTTTCAATAAATGTGACCATGGCGTGATAGCACACAAAATATGAAGTCAATGGGAATAACCGGTAAAGTAGGACACTGGATACTCCGTTTTCTGTCAAACAGGACTCGACGGCTAACGGTCAACCATATAAAATCTAGTCCAAGCGCAGTTAAAAGCTCTGTACCTCAGGGTATAGTCCTTGCACCGCTGCTTTTCCTTATTCTCATATCAGATATAGACAAAATACAAGTCACAGCTTCGTATCCTTTGCAGATGGCACAAAAATCAGTATGAAAATTGCCTCGGTTGAAGACGTTGAAAAACTTCAAGCTGATATTAAGAACACTGCTTTTCAAAGAGGTGGGTTTTCTGATGGAAGAAAACGTAAGTCTGTGGAGATGCGTCTAACCGCCCAACCTGCGCGCGCAACAGCCATTGTTTATATAAGCTTTGCCCGTGGTCTGGTGGGTCCCTGTTTCCGCCACGCACGCAGCTGCTTCACTTACAAAACGTGTTCGTAAACTTCACTGTGTTCGTAAAACACAAGTTTAGCCTGCTCAACTGTGCCCCAACATGGACCCTACACCAGTTCCTGTCGACAACGTCTCAGAGCGACCAGTCAGGGGGGTCCTGCCCTCCTCAACATCTAAGGTACAGTTGTCTGTGTTTTCCCTCCACGTATGAGCGTGGAGCCTCCACCTAGGTTAGGGGTGCCCCAGTGTCTGGCTTGTGCCTGGTGCCTTGTCCCTTGTGGTATGCATCGTGCCCCTATAGCTAGCTTCCTCCCTGGCCGGACCGGAGGGCCTAGCTGCGTCTCTCTGAGCGCTAAGCTGTGAGGTCCCTCCTTGCCCTCTGTGGCGCGCTAGCGAGCGCCCCTGTGGCACGCCTGTGTGGGGCTTTCTCCCGCCGGCGGGCTGGCGACGCTCTGTCTGGAGGTGCCACATACGTGGCCCAGGCCCTCGTGACTTTCAAGCCTTATGAGGTGGCCCCTTTGGCCCTGCATGACCCGCCTCTCCCTCGGCGGCCCAGGGTGCGGGCATGCACTCCTCTCAAGGTGCCCTCGGGGCCCTTGGCGCTACTTTGGGTGGGGCCACTTCAGTTCCTATGCCCCAGGCTGGGGCCACTTTGGGTCCTATGCCCAGGATGGGGCCACTTACGTTTCTTTGCCACTGGCCGGGGCCACTTCTGTCCATTGCCCCAGGACGGGGCCATTCCAAATTATTATGCCCCAGGACAGTGCCACTTCAGTTTCTTATGCCCCTGGGCGGGGCCACTTCAGTTTCTTATGCCCCAGGACGGGGCCACTTCAGTTTTTTAAGACCCAGGACGGGGCCACTTTAGTTTCTTATGCCCCAGGTCGGGGCCACTTCAGTTTCTTAGGCCCCAGGATGGGGCCACTTCAGTTTCTTAGGCCCCAGGACGGGCCACTCCAGTTTCTTAGGCCCAGGACGGGGCCACTTCAGTTTCTTAGGCCCCAGGACGGGGCCACTTCAGTTTCTTAGGCCCCAGGACGGGGCCACTTCAGTTTCTTAGGCCACAGGACGGGGCCACTTCAGTTTCTTAGGCCCCAGGACGGGGCCACTTCAGTTTCTTAGGCCCCAGGACGGGGCCACTTCAGTTTCTTAGGCCACAGGACGGGGCCACTTCAGTTTCTTAGGCCCAGGACGGGGCCACTTCAGTTTCTTAGGCCACAGGACGGGGCCACTTCAGTTTCTTAGGCCCCAGGACGGGGCCACTTCAGTTTCTTATGCCCCAGGACGGGGCCACTTCAGTTTCTTATGCTCCCAGACGGGGCCACTTCAGTTTCTTAGGCCCCAGGACGGGGCCACTTCAGTTTCTTATGCCCCAGGATGGGGCCACTGCCGTTTATGCCCAGCAGGCTTGGGCCATTTCAGTTTATTATGCCCCAGGCTGGGGCCCCTTCAGTTCGAAGCCTTGGCTGGGCCACTTCGGTTTCTACGCCCTTGGCTAGGCTACCGGTTCCCGGTGTGTCTGGAAGAAACAGCGGCCTCCCGACTGCTGGTTTATCCAGACGTGTTGTCTGCCCGGTGTAGCCCGGAAGAAACTGCGGCTTCCCAGGCCGCTGGTTTATCCAGATGTTTTTGTCTGCCCGGTGTAGCCCGGAAGGTTGTCATAGCGCCGCTGCCGTCTTAGCTGCCTTCGTTCAGGGGTTGATGTCCAGCCGACGTTCTTCCCGAGATGTACTCGCTGTGTTCCCTGCCCAGCCGACGTTCTTCCTGTGATGAGTTAAGCCGTAGTTCTTCTTGTGATGAGTTAAGCCGACGTTCTTCTTGTGATGAGTTAAGCCGACGTTCTTCTTGTGATGAGTTAAGCCGTCGTTCTTCTTGTGATGAGTTAAGCCGTCGTTCTTCTTGTGATGAGTTAAGCCGACGTTCTTCTTGTGATGAGTTAAGCCGTCGTTCTTCTTGTGATGAGTTAAGCCGTCGTTCTTCTTGCGATGAGTTAAGCCGACGATGTTATTCAGATGTCCCTGCCGCTGTGTTCTAGCGGCTGATGCTAGGTTGGGGCTGTTGCAGCTGGTCCAGCTGTCTGCCCTAGTGTCCGCACCGCCGCTCTTTTACTATGTTGTTGCTCAGTTTTGGTGTCCAGCCGCTGCAGCGGTTGGTGTTCCGGCTGCTGACGTTCCCGGCAGTCGGTGTTCCAGCTGCTGTGGGTGCAGCTGTTGCTGTCCCAGCTTGCTGCTGGTCAGGTGGATCATGGTCCAGCTGCTGATGTTCTAGCTGTCGCTGTCCCAGCCGTCGATGTTACAGCTGTTGCTGTTTCGTTGTTATTCCAGCTGCTGACGTGCTAGCTGCTGATATCCTAGCCACTTTTAGCAGGGGAAAGCTTCAGCTTTAGCTTTAGTTCGTTCCCAGCGTTCCCTTAACGTTGGCTCCCAGGTTCTATATAGTCCCTATAATTGTCTTGCAGTTGGACTTCTACTTATAACTGAAATTTTTCCTTGGTGGCCAGTTGCCACTATTTATTTATCATCAGCAGATGTTGATACACCAGCTGCCGATGTCCAGCTGCAGGTGTTCCAGTTGCGGTGTTCCAGCCGCTGATGTTCCGGGGCAGGATTTTGCAGTTTACTTTTGGCAACGGTTGTTTATGTTAAGTCCCTTATTTTGCCCCTTTTTGACCACTAGTGTTTGTGTTATACATGCTACGTTAATGTCGGTTTAATGTTAAGGTTAGGGTTTCCCTGCTTACTTCCTCCTCCCAGTGTGGGACGTGCACTTATTTATCTATTTATGCAGTGATTTCTATGTTGTGCTTGACCTTACTCTTGTCATTTCCAGTTTGCACCTGTTCAGTGATGTTTTAAATTTATTATTTAACAAATTTAATGTTTACCGTCTTGGATTTATCAATTAATGACAGTCCCCGGTGATACAAAATTTTATATGGTATTATTAATATTGCTTATATTATACGGTAAACGTCCGGTTTTCTTAATTATGAGCGCAATTATCATGCGGCTTTGGCCTTCCCAGCCTAAGCTTTGTGCTGTATTAACTTTGCAATTTTGTAGTATTGGTTTATTACACAATTTCTTGTTTAATTTCGGCTATCCTTAATTGACAGTTTACTCCAGTCTTATTTTGAGCACAATTGCTTACAGTTGGACATACTACTTCTGCTGCGGTTCTCCTGGTGCGCCGTTGACATTATTTACTATATTCATAAATTTAATTCTAACTCATATTTCTTGTCTTGCCTTGTGAATTTGCAGCCTTCGCCTATTTTCTTTACCTTACACTTTCCTGAGTTGAACTTTAGCAGCTTTTTCTAGACCTTTCCTCCAGTTTGTCCAGGTCTTCCTGTAGTAGTGAATGTCTGCGATCACCTGCAAGGTGACTTAGTGTTGTCTACAAGACGACTTCTTGATGCCAGCACGATGCCTCCTTGTTGGCGCCTTCCTGTTCCAGGATGATTACAAGATGATCTCCAGTTGGCGTCAGGACGAACCCCAGATGACTCCTAGCTGCTTTTCATGTTGACTGGTGGCAATATATTATTTATTACATTATATATATTTATTTAAGTTCTGTTCAATTCAGTTCAGGTTTATGGTTGCCTCACTTCACCCCCCTCTGCTATTATTTGTAATTATTGAGTTTATTCTGGGTCTTTCTGCTACTATATTATTGTTTTAAGCCAACTTTGTTTATGGTCTTCGGGTTCATTGGTGGAGTTGGCTGGGTTATTCTCCACTTGTTACTATTTACTATTGATGTTATAGTCACTGTTAGTGTTAATGATCTCATGTCTATTCCCCTGTTGGCTTCTGGCCTCGCCTAACGCCATGAATGTTGTTCCTATTGTATCATACTATTACTAATTTAAGTTCTTTATTATTCGGTCTGGGTTTTAGTTGCCTTACTTCTATCCTCCCTCTGCTTTACTTGTTGTTATCATTTTCTCTGGATTACGGCTCTGTTATTGTTTATGCTTATTTAGCATAATGGTCTTTGGCCTTTATGGTAATGAGCGCTATGCTGGCGGCGTTACTTCTCATACTATATTATTACTTTCACTTTCTTTACTGCCCCCCCTCCCTTTTGTGGGCATTTTTTGCGGTCCTGCTTTTTCCTTAGGCATGGCATCCGTAGTCCCGGACCTTAGCTGGGCACTTCAGCCATGCCCTCGGACGGCCCCGTACTAGGCCCTTAGCTGGGCCAGTCCGTTAATTACGCCCTTAGCCGGGACCCCTGTGGAGCCCTTAGCTGGGCGGGCCCGTCCTATTAGTGGGCTAACGGTCTTGCGACCTAGTACTTTGGAAGGAGTATTTGCGCTTATCCCTATCCTTCTAGTGCTTATGTCTCTCTTTTACACTTTTCTTAATGGAACCTTCACGTTATATTTATAAGGTACTATTTATTGCTTATAAATAGTACTCCTGCTCTCCAGTTATTAACCTGTCCTAACTTTGTGCATAGACTGTTTCAGTTTGATTTTCTACATAGTACCCACACTTTTTCCCTGTGGCTTATTGACGTTATTTATTATGTACTAATTTTTTGTAAATTTATATCACGGTTACAGTCTAGTATTTTTATTTACTTTTTTATATTGAGTCGAACTATTATACGGCATTGGCTTCCCAGCTCCCAAGTTGTGCATTATTTGGTAATAACTTAGTGAGTACATAGTATTGAATTATTACGTATTTTCATGTATTAATTAAATGGTCTATTTAAAAATCCTAATCTATGGCCCAGTGTCGTTATCTTTGTTACGTTTATCTCTTAATGTATTTTAAAATCGCTTTGGCCTGCTCACCGCCGCTCATCGTGCCTGCCTCTACGAAGAGCCCGTCCTATAACGGGTTCTCGGCCCCAGCTCCTAGTACTGGGAGGGGGGAGTATTCTAGGAAGACTGAGGACTCTGGCGGCAGCGTCACGGGGTCAACAACGCAGTGGCACCTGGATGCAGCAGCCCGGGGGCCCAAGTTATTATATATATATATATATATATTATATATTATTATATATATATATATATATATATATATATATATATATATATATATATTTATATTAATAATATATATATATATATATGATTATATCATATATATATATATATATATCTATATATATATATACTCCCCGCGAGCCGGCCTCACCGCACACTGTACCTCCTGCCATCCCACCCCCCCACCCTGCGGCTGGGCGTCTCCCACCCACCTATTCACCGCCCACCAGTGCCTGTTGCAGAGATGTGTCACCCTCCATGCACCC
>WNGS01052664.1:0-10949 GCA_020271785.1 Procambarus virginalis
AACGACATGAGCTCGGCAGCTAGGTTTACCTTTTTGTTATTATGTGGCCACAATTAACATTTAGGCTAGCAGTCGTTAGGCCGAATGCAAAATAACAAAATCTAGTACGTGTCTCTAGTACATTTACCATCTAAATAGATGATTTATTAGTTTATTTTCTCCAAAGAGATTTCACAGTGCTTGAATATAAATTGCTCAGACATTAGCTGATATTTACTGCAGTTATCCTTATGGTTTAGGATGTAATTGTAAATACCTATTATGTAGAAGATTTCTACAATGTAATTGCCTTTCAGTACCAAGGCGACTTCAATCGAGGTGCTAGGCTTCCCCACCGTTCTGTGCAACAATTTGCCTTATGCAACACGTCGTCGGTGGAGCGAAGCAACTGATTACTTCTCACTAGATTACAGCTAAGCTATCCCTTTGTTATCTGTAGCAATAACTCTATAGTTACAGTAGTGATCTCCTAAAGAGATCAATTATACTAATCCATTGACTTACTGATGCTGTTCAACATTTCAGTAGTCTCAAAAAGTGGTGGTCCTTCATAGCTATCGAAGTATATATATATTTATTTATTTATTAGTTATTGGAGTCAGGTTTTCCCCACAATGAGTATGTTCAAACTATACAGTGATATCTTGGTTGATAGCCTCGTATTACGAATATTGTGTATATGATTTATTCTCATGTTACCGTATATTATTGTTATTTTAAATATTGTCAATGGGTGATATACGTTTCCAAGTCTATATTAATTCTGTATCAAAGATGTATGACATGTAATTTGGATATATATATTAGATGTATAGTTATAGCAGTAGCCTAGTGTCATAAATTTGAAAAACATCCTTGTATGTTTATTGTAGGTAATGCTACATCATTGCTATATAGGTAACATTATGTGGGCCATGTTAGAGAGTGTATACATTTAGTTTCCATATGTATTCATCACATGTATACTGAGACGATTCCATTTTAGTGTTGTACCGAGCATTGTCCCATTGTCAGTACATTATATGAAATTATGGCACTGTGAAACGTTTTCCACTTAGACAATCTTATGATACACATGTTGTATATATTTAATATATTTATTATATTTGTATGCATATTGTTGTTGCGGTGGTGGTTTGGGTGATATTATCGCTGACGGACCACCCAACCCACAACTCGATAGAGTGCTTATATTCCACTAGGAGATCACACCAGGCGCTTCAGCTCTAGGAGAGGGCCTCAACATCACACGTTTAGGGGATGCGGCTCCAGCACCCAGCCTTGTTGTCACGTGCACACACCCACTCGAGCCGCTGTGACTCCCCACTCTCTCCTTATGGGATATGACTCCTCAATCACCTTTGTCTTACTAGACTTCCGTCTTACCCTGTCCACAGCAGTGGTTCCTGTTTCTTGCTCTCTCTCTCTCCTTCTTTACTATTTCCAGGGAAGCCTCACTAGGACAAGTGCAAACACCAGCAAATTTGAATACATTTACTGGACGAAGTACATATGCAATACACGCATACATATAATAACAATGAATCCTATACTCTGTACTATTATAATCAGGTTGCACTCCAACACCATCAGAACTCTATCCTCAGCTTGCTAAGTGGTATTCTATCTCTTGGTATTACCACCTAGTATTACCAACCTCCTCAAGTAGATTAAGTCTTACAGTATAATGGTAGACTTTCAACAAGAGAATATATACATATAATTATATCTCTAAACACGTACAAGAAAATTCAGCCGGAAGATGCACTAACACAGATATATTTATATATCAGTATAAATGTCCAGTGACACACAACGAATCAATCGATCACTCTATCCGTCCTAGAATATCTGTAGGTAATCCTGCCTACGACCGTGACTCTAAACTTCAATATACACTTCGTGGCACATAAATGGCAAACGATCACTCACCTCTCACTGCGTCTTTCACGCTAATGACAAACACTCTATCGCCTCCCTACAAGTGATCATTTAGAACTATTTCACTACCCTGATAACTTCAGGTTCCTCAGGGCTTAACCACCAGGATCCTCTGCAGCTCCTGGCTGCTACCATGAAGTTTCCTTGGACAACTATGGTGCTTCTCTACTCCTCCTAGGGTCCTCCATAATTTAGGAATAAATAATTATTCCTAAATCCTTTAGCTAAGGTAAACACTGACCAACCAATGTCCGTTCCCTACCCCATACCATTCCCTCTACAATATACATTAATTTGGTAATAATACACCTTAATAATATATTAATAAATAAATTTAAAATTAAATCTGTGTAAGGCCACAGCCTCCAGCATGTGGCCTCATTAAAAAGATAGACATTCGCTTTATATATATATATATATATATATATATATATATATATATATATATATATATATATATATATATATATATATATATATATATATATATGCGAACAAGCCTGAATAGTCCCCAGGACTATATGCAAATGAAAACTCACACCCATATGCATATAGTCCAGGGGACTATCCAGGATTGTTCGCATTTGTGTTCCTCACGTGTGCCCCAAAGAATGAGATGATTTGATAAAATACCATGTCCAAGATTACCAACCGAGTGCCGGCGGGGGGATGGAAATAGCCTCGGCTACCATCTTCTTTTGTCAGGTCGTGTTGGTCGAGCGGTTAAGGGATCCTGTACGCCAGCAGAGTTCTCCTGGCAGTATGAGTTCAAGTCACTTCTGGGGTGTGAGTTTTCAATTATATATATATATATATATATATATATATATATATATATATATATATATATATATATATATATATATATATATATATATATATATGTAAATTGTAATATAATAATTATGAATGAATTATTTCTATTCCTCTATGTATCATTGATATTTTTGTTATAATATTTTTTTCATTAATTTAATAATTATTCGATTTTTAGTTTTTCATATATTTATGTATATATATATATATATATATATATATATATATATATATATATATATATATATATATATATATATATATACATATATGTATATATATATATATATATATATATATATATATATATATTTATTTAGTTCTTAAAAATATTTTATATTTATAAATATATATGTATATTTAAATATTGATATATATACCTGTGGGTCCAGGAGGCCATCTGTGTCCCCTCAGATGGTCTCCCTTATCACAGTTTGTGTCTATGGATGTGTGTCTCTGTGTGAGTGTGAGTATTCCTATGAGTGTCTGGGTGAGTGTGTGTGAGTGTGAGTGCCCCTGTGAGTGTCCGGGTGTGTGTCCGGTTATGCTTGTGGGTCCACGAGGCCATCTGTGTCCCCTCAGATGGTCTCCCTTATCACAGTCTATGGTGTGTGTGGTGTGGGACTGTCCCTGTGAGTGTTCGGGTGAGGGTGTGGTGTGTGTGTGAGGTGCCGGTTTTATGTGAGGTTTGGTTCCTGGAGCCCTCCTTTCCTCCCTCCCTCCCCAACCCCTCCCTTATTCCCACCGTGGGTTCGAATCCCAGGTGATTAGACCTGCCCTAGGTCCATGGATCCAAGGTATCCATCCGTGGGATTTCACCCCTTCCCCACTTTCCAAGGGCCAGGTCAATTCCAGCTATCCAGGGAACCTGTCGAAACAGAGGCAGCTACAGGAGGGGACACACAAATATTTGTGCCCTGCAGTTACACAACCGTTCCGGCAGGCTCGATCGCAGTCTATCCAGATGAGACACGTTCTCTTCCGACTAGACCACGCTGGAGTCGCTGTATGACCCAAATTTGGTGCCTATATTTATAGTAAATATTTTTGGTGTATTAATTGATTTGTTTTAATTTTTTAATAACTTAGGTAGAGTGATTTAGGGAGTGGGGGGGGGTGTGGTGGTGGCGTGTGTAGTGGATTGTACGAGATCGTGGTTGGTTAGTATTTATCTAGTTGTGTTCACCTAATTGTGCTTGCGAGGGTTGATCTCTGCTCTTTCGGCCCGCCTCTCAACTGTCAATGAATCAATTATTACTAACTAATAAAAAAAAATCCACACACACAGAAACACACACACTCAGGAAACAGCCCGTAACAGGTGTCTAACGCCCAGGTACCTATTTACTGCTAGGTAACAGGCGCATCAGAATGATAGAGAAACTCAGCTGATTTCCGTTTGTGTCATCGCGGGGGGATCGAAAGAGCTAGGATTTCGAGTCGAGAGCGACGTTCACTCAGCTATAAAGGCCTCTAGTTTGTGTATTGGTGTAAAAGATAATTTGGGAGAGGTTAAGTGAAATGAATGATGTTTAGTGGCCTTATATGCCTTGGAGGGGAGGGGGGTTGGCAGTTATGAATTTAAATTGTTAATTTTTTAAGATAGGATATATGCAAAAGTCGTTGCGAGATATAGTAAGAAAAGTGTATCTGACTGAGGTTAGGTACTGTGTGATTGACTTGTATGTTTGGAAAATGAATACTTATTAGAAACTTAGACGATTTTAGAAATATTTCTTGCAAATTATTGTGTAAAAAGCCTATGGTTACCGTACTTTAAACAAATACACGTTAGCACAATTAGTCCACGGGATTCAGAGAGAGCTAGAGTGAACAGCGAAATAGTAACAAAAATGTGACAATGAGGGGAAAATCACTGATCTAAAGAGAATGCTGGACAGGATTGACAAGATTGATGCCCATGATGCTCTCTTTCTCCTCACAAATGCCTGTCTCTCCCTAAGTTGACCTACTTTCTGAGATGTTCTCCATCCTACAGCAGCCCTAAGTTAAATGTGTATGACACCCTTCTGAGGTCCATGCTGGTGAAAGTCCTGAACCTGCCATTGGACGACTCTCAGTGGGAACAAGCAACCCTTCCTGTAAGACTTGGCGGCCTTGGTGTCCGTACAGCCTCCAAATCGCTCTACCAGCCTTCCTTTCCTCCTCCCATGCAGCGCACGACCTCGTCAGAGATATCTTACCTGCAACCTTGAGAGATTCAGCAGGAATACACGATCCTGCTTTCACTGAATGTTCAAATCAGTGGGATGTTCTGGCAGCCCCAGCAACCATTATAGAGCCAACAAAACAACACAAACAGTCCGGCTGGGACCACCCTCTAGTGGAAAAAGTAGCTGATGCCATGCTCAGCGCCGCAACATCAGACAAGGAGAAAGCCCGCCTCAGAGCAGTGCGTGCCCCCCATGCAGGAGACTTCCTCCTGGCAGTACCCATGTCAGCAATGGGCACGCGCCTAGATCCAGAATCCCTTCGTGTAGCAGTGGCCCTCCGCCTTGGTGCCCCAATTCACACTGAATACAAGTGTATTTGCAACAGGGTGGAAGCAGACCAATACGGACTGCATGGGTTGCATTGTGGAAGCACAAAGGGCTGGCATGCAAGACACAACGAGGTCAATGACATCATCAAGAGAAGCCTCGTCTCAGCTAAGTGCCCAGCGGAGAGAGAACCTCACATCCTAGGGGCCAGAACCCGGATTTCCCCGCACTTCGCCCTGATGGCATCACCATATACTCATGGAAGGAGGGTAGACAGTTGGTGTGGGACTACACATGTGTATCCACCCTGGCTGACACCTATGTACACTTCGGAGCTGATCAAGCAGGTGGGGCGGCCAACCACAGGGAAACAGCAAAATCTCTCAAATACAGGCGACTGGCAGGCCAATACCTCTTTGTTCCCATAGCGTCTGAGACGCATGGCCCCTGGGGCAAGAGTGCCTTGGGATTTCTCAAGGAATGGGTTCCAAGCTCATCGACGTCACCAGAGACCCAAGGGCTTGCAGTTTTTTGTTTCAGCGCCTCAGTGTGGCGATCCAGAGGGGAAATGCTTGCTGCGTCCTCGGTTCCTGTCCGGAAGCGGAGGAGCTTCAAGAGATACATAACCTTTAGGCATTTGTCTTGTATGTTTTGTAACCTTTAAATACACAATAAAGCATAAAAATAGGAAGGGGGTGGTAGGAGAAAAGCACACAGAAACTGTATTGGAGGGGACCTACATTCCCTCCAATGCGTTATGTGTGATTTCCTCCGAGGCTATGGCTCCCCCTTCTTCCAGCCAGAGGTGGTACTCCCTTCCATTCTAAAAAAAAAAAAAAAAAAAAAAAAATATATATATATATATATATATATATATATTCTTTATAATAAAGCGAATGTATATTCTATATATTCTTATATTCTGTATATTCTTTATATATATATATATATATTCTTTATAAATAAAGCGAATGTATATTCTATATATTCTTATATTCTGTATATTCTTTAATATATATATATATATATATATATATATATATATATAATATATATATATATATATATATATATATATGTAAATTGTAATATAATAATTATGAATAAATTATTTCTATTCCTCTATGTATCATTGATATTTTTGTTATAATATTTTTTTCATTAATTTAATAATTATTCGATTTTTAGTTTGTCATATATTTATGTATATATATGTATATATATATATATATATATATATATCTATAATATATATATATATATATATATATATATATATATACATATATATATATATATATATATATATTTATTTATTTATTTAGTTCTTAAAATATTTTATATTTATAAATATATATGTATATTTAAATATTGATATATATACCTGTGGGTCCAGGAGGCCATCTGTGTCCCCTCAGATGTTCTCCCTTATCACAGTTTGTGTCTATGGATGTGTGTCTCTGTGTGAGTGTGAGTATCCCTATGAGTGTCTGGGTGAGTGTGTGTGAGTGTGAGTGCCCCTGTGAGTGTCCGGGTGTGTGTCCGGTTATGCTTGTGGGTCCACGAGGCCATCTATGTCCCCTCAGAAGGTCTCCCTTATCACAGTCTATGGGTGTGTGTGAGTGTGACTGTCCCTGTGAGTGTTCGGGTGAGGGTGTGTGTGTGTGTGTGTGTGAGGGTCCGGTTTTATGTGAGGTTTGGTTCCTGGAGCCCTCCTTTCCTTCCTCCCTCCCCAAATCCCCTCCCTTATTCCCACCGTGGGTTCGAATCCCAGGTGATTAGACCTGCCCTAGGTCCATGGATCCAAGGTATCCATCCGTGGGCCCAACGGATTTCACCCCTTCCCCACTTTCCAAGGGCCAGGTCAATTCCAGCTATCCAGGGAACCTGTCGAAACAGAGGCAGCTACAGGAGGGGACACACAAATATTTGTGCCCTGCAGTTACACAACCATTCCGGCAGGCTCGATCGCAGTCTATCCAGATGAGAACACGTTCTCTTCCGACTAGACCACGCTGGAGTCGCTGTATGACCCAAATTTGGTGCCTATATTTATAGTAAGTATTTTTGGTGTATAAATTGATTTGTTTTAATTTTTTAATAACTTAGGTAGAGTGATTTAGGGAGTGGGGGGGTGTGGTGGTGGCGTGTGTAGTGGATTGTACGAGATCGTGGTTGGTTAGTATTTATCTAGTTGTGTTCACCTAATTGTGCTTGCGAGGATTGAGCTCTGCTCTTTCGGCCCGCCTCTCAACTGTCAATGAATCAATTATTACTAACTAATAAAAAAAATCCACACACACAGAAACACACACACTCAGGAAACAGCCCGTAACAGGTGTCTAACGCCCAGGTACCTATTTACTGCTAGGTAACAGGGGCATCAGAATGATAGAAACTCAGCTGATTTCCGTTTGTGTCATCGCCGGGGTATCGAAAGAGCTAGGATTTCGAGTCGAGAGCGACGTCCACTCAGCTATAAAGGCCTCTAGTTTGTGTATTGGTGTAAAAGATAATTTGGGAGAGGTTAAGTGAAATGATTGATGTTTAGTGGCCTTATATGCCTTGGAGGGGAGGGGGGTTGGCAGTTATGAATTTAAATTGTTAATTTTTTAAGATAGGATATATATGCAAAAGTCGTTGCGAGATATAGTAAGAAAAGTGTATCTGACTGAGGTTAGGTACTGTGTGATTGACTTGTATGTTTGGAAAATGAATACTTATTAGAAACTTAGACGATTTTTAGAAATATTTCTTTGCAAATTATTGTGTAAAAAGCCTATGGTTACCGTACTTTAAACAAATACACGTTAGCACAATTAGTCCACGGGATTCAGAGAGAGCTAGAGTGAACAGCGAAATAGTAACAAAAATGTGACAATGAGGGGAAACTATGTCTTGCAAACGTATAAATGTTAACTATATGAATTACAGTAACACTAATCGCGCGCACACGTACATATGTCAATCAACTTACATAAATAAACATTCACTAATATGTACCTTTAAATGAATTGGTAGCGGGTGATAAGAATAATAAATAATTATTCCTAAATCCTTTAGCTAAGATAAACACTGACCAACCAATGTCCGTTCCCTACCCCATACCATTCCCTCTACAATATACATTAATTTGGTAATAATACACCTTAATAATATATTAATAAATAAATTTAAAATTAAATCTGTGTAAGGCCACAGCCTCCAGCATGTGGCTTCATTAAATAGATAGACATTCGCTTTATATATTATATATATATATATATATATATATATATATATATATATATATATATATATATATATATATATATTAGATATATATATATATGTCGTACCTAGTAGCCAGAACTCACTTTTTGGCCTACTATGCAAGGCCCGATTTGCCTAATAAGCCAAGTTTTCCAGAATTAATATATTTTCTCTAATTTTTTTCTTATGAAATGATAAAGCTACCCATTTCATTACGTACGAGGTCAATTTTTTTTATTGGAGTTAAAATTAACGTAGATATATGACCGAGCCTAACCAACCCTACCTAACCTAACCTAACCTATCTTTATTGCTTAGGTTAGGTTAGGTAGCCGAAAAGTTAGGTTAGGTTAGGTTAGGTAGGTTAGGTAGTCGAAAATCAATTAATTCATGAAAACTTGGCCTATTAGGCAAATCGGGCCTTGCATAGTAGGCTGAGAAGTGCGTTCTGGCTACTAGGTACGACATATATATATATATATATATATATATATATATATATATATATATATATATATATATATATATAATATATATATATATATTATATATATATGTCGTACCTAGTAGCCAGAACTCACCTTTTGGCCTACTATGCAAGGCCAGATTTGCCTAATAAGCCAAGTTTTCCTGAATTAATATATTTTCTCTAATTTTTTTCTTATGAAATGATAAAGCTATCCATTTCATTATGTACGAGGTCAATTTTTTTTATTGGAGTTAAATTAACGTAGATATATGACCAAACCTAACCAACCCTACCTAACCTAACCTAACCTATCTTTATAGGTAAGGTTAGGTAGGTAGCCGAAAAGTTAGGTTAGGTCAGGTTAGGTAGGTTAGGTAGTCGAAAAACAATTAATTCATGAAAACTTGGCATATTAAGCAAATCGGCCCTTGCATAGTAGGCTGAGAAGTGCGTTCTGGCTACTAGGTACGACATATATTATATATATATATATATATATATATATGTATATATTCTTATAAATAAAGCGAATGTATATTCTATATATTCTTATATTCTGTATATTCTTTATATATATATATTCTTTATAAATAAAGCGAATGTATATTCTATATATTCTTATATTCTGTATATTCTTTATATATATATGTCGTACCTAGTAGCCAAAACGCACTTATCAGCCTACTATGCAAGGCCCGATTTGCCTAATAAGCCAAGTTTTCATGAATTAATATATTTTCTCTAATCTTTTTCTTATGAAATGATAAAGCTACCCATTTAATTATGTATGAGATCAATTTTTTTTTATTGGAGTTAAAATTAACGTAGATATATGACCGAACCTAACCAACCCTACCTAACCTAACCTAACCTATCTTTATATTTTAGGTTAGGTCAGGTAGCCGAAAAAGTTAGGTTAGGTTAGGTTAGGTAGGTTAGGTAGTCGAAAAACAATTAATTCATGAAAACTTGGCTTATTAGGCAAATCGGGCCTTGCTTAGTAGGCTGAGAAGTGCGTTCTGGCTACTAGGTACGACATATGTATATATATATATATATATATAGAGATATAGATATATAGATATAGATATATCTATATATATATATATATATATATAATATATATAGATATATTTATTTATATAATATATATATTATTATATATATATATATATATATCTATATTATATATATATATCTAGATATATATATATGAATATAGCTATTACATCTGTGAGGCACTACACATCAAGAAGTCAACACCAGCAATCAACAGCCAATTAACGCACAACTATATTCTACCCACTTCAAGACTCCGCTCCAATATAGAAACATCAAGAAATATGGGCCAATAGGCCTTCTGCAGTTACAGATCTATTCTTCCCTTTAGCTTATACCCATTGTTTCGTGTTCTGTGTTTGTTCTCACCTCACCCCAAACCATTGTACATGTTCACCTCACCCACATGCAGGTATAAAAAAGAAAAGCTGTTTAAACTCTGTTCAGTTATAGTTGTTTTGTGTGTGTGGAAACTAAAGTCTTTTAAAATGTAATAAGTTTACGAAACGCGCTCAAGGTCGCGTCAGACTAAGAAATAAGAATGAATTTTGGAGAATTGATTTTTCATTTACCGTCATCAGTAAAACAAACATAAGGAAAATTGAGAAAATTCGTGTTAGAATATTAATCTTACTTTTTCGGTCATATTTAATAACATATGTCTACAGGAAAGACGCTACCAAAATATACTAATATTAAACGCACGACCCAGCAGCAAGGAATCAAGCCTTCACGATAAAATATCGCCAAGATCTGATTCGTAATCAGATATACAAGGCAGAAAATGATATCAAAGACAATAAAACGCAACTACTTCAGCCACCAAACGAATGGAGAAACAGCAACATCGACGAAAGTCTCCGCACCCGCATCGAACAACACCTCGACATCCTCACAGACCGACATCACCT
>WNGS01052670.1:0-12451 GCA_020271785.1 Procambarus virginalis
GTATCTTTAATTAAATTTACCCTTAGGTCAACTTTTACACCAGGTTGGTGCCCTGTAGGAGAAAGTAAGCAGTTGTCCATTCCCAGGGTTGATAATATTGTGTGTAATATCGCCAATCGCCAAGTTGTAGGGACAGAGTGCCCTATTATGTTAACTAACTCTGAATGTGTACTGGTTCAACCAGATGCAGGAGATGGTGTCATTTACCATGCATGTGTTGTGACGAGTCAATGGGTAAGAAGGGTGATGTTAATCCTGCTACTACCAAGGTGGATGTTCCAAAACCCAGGACCCCTTCAGAGAGGGAGTGGGAGGTGGAACTTGTTGATTCATTCATGACTAGGTCAGATGACGAGAGTGAGTCTGGCACTTTGACCTCGATCTATACTAACCCAGTGGACGAGTTAGAAGAGGAGGTCAGTGTACCAGTTACTTGCCCACTCACTCCAGTTTTTTGAGTCATTGACCTTGAGTAAGTTGCAGAGAACTGATCCTAGTTTATCTGGGTATTGTGCGGAAGCGGCTGCTACTGTAGATACATTGGAGGAAAGTTTGGGTCTCCCCTTAGGACGATAGAGACCTAAGGGGTGAGATTAGAATTCAACGTGTTGTCCCCAGTGATTATCGTGAGCAAGTCTTGTAAGCTGCACACGATGGCCCTATGGGAGATCACCAAGGTATCACTAGTATGTATCATAAAATATATAACTTATTCTACTGGCCCAAATTGAAGAAAGATGTGATCTGGTATTGTCATATCTCTCTAGTATGTCAAACTGTGAGTAAACCTAACCAGACTGTTCCGAGAGCACCATTGCGACCTATTGTTGTGCCAGTGGAGTCTTTTTCACATTTGATTATGGATTGTTTAGGTCCATTTACCCCAGAACTAGATCTGGCAATATGTTTATGTTTACCTTAATGTGTATGACTACTAGATTTCCAGAAGCTTATGCTCTATGTAATACTAAGACTAAAACACTTATATGGCACTTAGAGTGGGTTCTCTCATTATTTGGTGTGTATCGCATCATTCAGACAGATAATGATAAAAATTTGTGTTTTGAGGTATTTAACACTTTTTGTGAATCTTTTGGGATCGAGCATAAATTCTCTAGATCGTATCATCCATGTTATAGTCCCTTGACATATGGGTAAGGTTTATGTGCCTTACAGTCGTATTAATTAATTAGTATTTGCGGCATTGCCAATATCAACTGTCAAGAGGTGAAAATAAACGACTGCTTCACAAACACATCAATCTGGTCAACATCAATATACTTCATGAAGAGGTAACAAAGAGTAAAAAAATAGACATAAAATAAACACAGGTAGCCAAGAATAACCAGAACTCTTTAGATAAAATAATGCGGTGTAATTACACATAATAAGCACTGATTATTTGATTAATATTAAATGAATAAAGGTTATTCAAATAATGATCCAACCAGATAGTTAGCTATGTTACCGAGCAATAACAGGCAACATTGACTTATCTCATAATTACAGGACCACCTCAGACAACTCCACCCACACTACTGGCAAACACAATGCCTACCAAACGTCTCGTCTAAACATTACCAATTAACACCCACAAGAAAACTCTCAGATGCTCTGCTAGCCGAGAGCAATACTTATGAACATAATTATAAATAAAATAATATGAATTTAACTCTAATAAGGTGTAATTAAAAAGTACATAAAAAAACAAATAATAATTACAGGGGTTTAATCATGGACACTAAATTGGTACAATGCAAACATCAGTGAAGATTTAATATATGGGCATTCATCCCCCCACCCCCCACGAGATGCCACTGTCCCCACTCTCATGAATAAGCATGCAGTATCAACAAAGAAATATATATAAGTAGCGTTTCTGGCTGAAACGCTAAGCGTACTAGTGGCTGTACAAGAATGTAACAATTGTATATATCTCAAAAAAAAAAAAATATATATATATATATATATATATATATATATATATATATATATATATATATATATATATATATATATATATATATATATATATATATATATATATATATATATATATATATATATATATATATATTAACAGACAAAATATTCAAGAAAATAATAGGATGTACTATCAATTTTCAAATAACTGAGGAATGAACTTAGTAACAAAAATGCTTTATCATGATACATGTTAGAATGAAGAATTATGATTCGTAACAATCCACAAAGTCAAGGTGGAGTTGAACGTTTCCTCCAAACTTTAAAACAGATGTTGAAAACTAGAGGGGAAAATTCTCCAAGACATTGGGAAGAAATCCTACGTTTTGTCTTATTTGCAGCAAGGGAAGAGCTGCAAACTACCCTGAATAGTTCACCTTTTGATCTTGTTTTGGACACCAGGTAAGAGATCCGTAAAAAATGCTTCAAGAGAAAATGCTTAGGAATGTGTCAGTTAGGCAGAGTCGCATATTCCTGAATGATGTGAGAAGTAAACTGTGTTGTACGAAAGAGTTGGCTTTACAGCATTTGTGCTTCGGTATCACAGCTTCGGTAGATGATGAAGCAGCGACGTGATAAGAAGTTCAAAGCAAAACTCAGGACTTTCAAGACTGGTGATTTGGTGTTAGTATTAAAACCTCGTATTGGGATTTCCATGTCTCACAAGTTTGAGGGATCGTACAAAGTTATTGAGAAACTAGGAAATCTTTCATATAAAGTGTGAAATACACAGCATTCCACACTGTCTATGACTGTGCACTTAAACCGGTTCAAGGCTTATTGTTGGCCAAATACTGTGGATTTTTTTCATCATGAGGAGTTAACACCTAAGGAAGAATCTAGTGAGTAGGGAAAATGTTAATTCTCCTTGTTTCAATTCCAGTTCCAGAGAAGAGATGCTATGTTATTTGTAGGATGAGCAGCATGATGTCCAGGAATACGTCCCTGTTAGGGACGTATTACAGCCTGTTTGAGGAAGTATCTACTCAAACTCATCTCTTTGACAATGATGTCCAACTGCTCGATTCTACTCCAATCCGACTGCATCCTAATCGAGTGACTTTAGAGAAGAAACGTATCATCCAACAGGAAGTGGATTTTCTACTGCATCAGATTTATTTGTCCAAGCCAAAGTTCTTGGAGTTCTCCTTGTTTGCTAGTTCTTTCAAAGAAATATCATCAGATACTATTAACTGAAAGAGCTAGCGAAGTAAGAGATTTAATAACCTCTGATGGAGCTTATGAGTTTAATGTTATGTCATTTGGTTTAAAAATCCTTCTTCTACTTTTCAGAAGTTAATGAATACCTTGCTAAAAGATGATCCAAATTGCAGAGCATATTTATATAACATTGTAATTTATACTAATTTTTAGGACGATCATATTTCAGGTTTACAGAAATTGTTTGAAGTGTTACAAAATTCAAATTTATCTATTAATGTGAGTAACTGTAGCTGGGCTAAGGGACCTATAATGTATTTGGGTCATGAGGTCGAGCAAGGAAAAATATTCTCTTTGCAAGATAAGATTCAAACAATAGTGGTCTAGTATTGACCAGTAAGAAAAGATTCAGAGATTCATTGGAATGTGTGCTTATTATCGTCTTTATTTAAAAAAAATCAATAGTCGCTGCACCTTAAGATAACCACCTCAAGATAACCTTAAGTGAAGTGCACCTCAAGATAACCTTTAATAAATCTTTTATGCAAAAATGTGAAATTCAAATGGACTATTTTTCAGAATTTGAAGGGAATTCTTTCAACTCCACCTGTGTTAGCCAGTTCTCATCATGATAAACCATTCATTATGCATATTGACACTTCTGATTTAGGAGCTGGCGCAGTTCTTTTTCAAGTAGAATCTGAGAGTGTAGAGCAACCAGAGTATTATTTGTTACGCAAATTTGATAAAGATCAGAGGAATTTTTCTGTTGTGGAGAAGGCATCACTTTGCCTTAAAAGAAATTAAGCTTTGGTTTGTAAAAAAAATGAAACTTACCTTCAGGTAATACAGTAGTAGTGTTTACAGATCATAATCGTTTAATTTTTGTTAATCAGTTGAAGTGTAAAAACCGAAGAATCCTAAGATGGTCTTTAATCCTGCAGGAATTCAATTTAGTGATTAAACATATTCCTGGTAGACATAATGTGATTGTAGATGCTTTATACAGATGATTCCAAACTGATATGCCCTAATTTAGGAGTATTGTCACATATTGTAGCGGTTTTCTTTTGTTTTACTTTTTTGTGCATTCATCCGTAGTGGTTGAGTACTAACTACTTGTACTTGTTTTTAGTAAAAAAATACAATCAATCTTCAAATATTTTATTTTTCTTCTGGGAGAAGCAGGGATGTTATGAACAGGCAATTACCTGATTCTCACTGATAATTACATATGCAGAATATTATATACATCTCACCTCAGTTGTGATATACATTGTATATTGACTTTTTATTTGCAAACGTATTATGTTATATTATAACATTGTCTTGCAGTATATTGTACATTATAGTGTTTTGTATTATATTGAATATTGTATAGGGAAAGGAGAGGTCCATTAAAAACCGAGACAGGTCAGTTAACGGATAATGACGAAGAGATGAGTAGTATTTATAATAAATATTTTATCTCTGTATTTACTAAAGAAGAACTTAATTCTATGCAGGCGATGAGTCACAATACCGAGGCTAAAGTATGTTGACCAGACCACACACTAGAAGGTGAAGGGACGACGATGTTTCGGTCCGTCCTGAACCATTCTCAAGTCGATGAGAGAATCGACTTGAGAATGGTCCAGGACGGACCGAAACGTCGTCGTCCCTTCCCCTTCAAGTGTGTGGTCTGGTCAACTTAATTCTATGCCTTCAGCCGAACAAGTCTATTTGGGTGGGGGACAAGGACAGGTTGACTAGTCTAACAGTTACCTGGGAAGATATTATTAAACAAATAGTAAAACTCAAATTAAACAAATCCCCAGGGCCGGATGAAGTGTTTGCCAGGGTGCTTAAAGAATGCAAAGAGGAGCTTTGCGATCCATTGTCTACCATATTTAATAAATCATTAGAGTCAGGTAGCGTGCCAGAGTCTGGGAAGGTTGCCAATGTGGTACCAATTTTTAAGAAAGAAGATTGATCACTTGCATCAAACTATTGGACAATTAGCCTAACGTCTATTGTGGGAAAGTTACTTGAATCGATAATTGCAAATGCCATTCGTTTTCATCTTGAAAAACATAAATTAATAAACGAGTCACAACATTTTTTTACAAATGGACGTTCATGTGTAACAAATTTGCTATCTTTTAATTCCAAAATAGTTGAGGCAGTTGATAGTGGGAATGTTTTCGATGTTGTGTACCTTGACTGTAGCAAAGCTTTCATGTGGCATACATTGCCACATGAAAGACTGATTAAAAAGATAGAGGTTCATGGCATTGGGGGGTGCTATATTAAGGTGGATTAAGGCATAGCTATACCAAAGGAATCAGAGAGTTAGTATTAATGGGGTTTAGTCAGAGTGGGAAAATGTTGTAAGTGGAGTGCCTCAAGGTTCTGCATTGGGCCCTCTGTTGATTATAATATATATATAAATGATTTAAATTCACGTTGAGTAGCAACATTTGCAAATTGCCGATGATACAAAAATCGGTAGGGAAATTCACAAGGAAGAAGATTCCCTATCACTTAGTGTTGATCTAAATAGGGTTTTTAAATAGTCAAACCATTGGCAGATGCAGTTTAATGCAGATAAATGTAAAGTTCTGAGGCTAGGTAATGATGATAAAGTTACAAGATACGAGCTAGATGGTATTTGCAGGGGGAAATGATGTTGGACGAGTTAGGAGTGAGGAACTGATTTAGTGATTAAACATATTCCTGGTAGACATAATGTGATTGTAGATGCTTTATACAGATGATTCCAAACTGATATGCCCTAATTTAGGAGTATTGTCACATATTGTAGCGGTTTTCTTTTGTTTACTTTTTTGTGCATTCATCCGTAGTGGTTGAGTACTAACTATTGTACTTGTTTTTTAGTAAAAAAATACAATCAATCTTCAAATAATTATATTTTTCTTCTGGGAGAAGCAGGGATGTTATGAATCAGGCAATTACCTGATTCTCACTGATAATTACATATGCAGAATATATATACATCTCACCTCAGTTGTGATATACATTGTATATTGACTTTTTATTTGCAAACGTATTATGTTATATTATAACATTGTCTTGCAGTATATTGTACATTATAGTGTATTGTATTATATTGATATTGTATAGGGAAAGGAGAGGTCCATTAAAAACCGAGACAGGTCAGTTAACGGATAATGACGAAGAGATGAGTAGTATTTATAATAAATATTTTATCTCTGTATTTACTAAAGAAGAACTTAATTCTATGCAGGCGATGAGTCACAATACGTGGCTAAAGTATGTTGACCAGACCACACACTAGAAGGTGAAGGGACGACGTTGTTTCGGTCCGTCCTGAACCATTCTCAAGTCGATGAGAGAATCGACTTGAGAATGGTCCAGGACGGACCGAAATGTCGTCGTCCCTTCCCCTTCAAGTGTGTGGTCTGGTCAACTTAATTCTATGCCTTCAGCCGAACAAGTCTATTTGGGTGGGGGACAAGGACAGGTTGACTAGTCTAACAGTTACCTGGGAAGATATTATTAAACAAATAGTAAAACTCAAATTAAACAAATCCCCAGGGCCGGATGAAGTGTTTGCCAGGGTGCTTAAAGAATGCAAAGAGGAGCTTTGCGATCCATTGTCTACCATATTTAATAAATCATTAGAGTCAGGCAGCGTGCCAGAGTCTGGGAAGGTTGCCAATGTGGTACCAATTTTTAAGAAAGAAGATTGATCACTTGCATCAAACTATTGGACAATTAGCCTAACGTCTATTGTGGGAAAGTTACTTGAATCGATAATTGCAAATACCATTCGTTTTCATCTTGAAAAACATAAATTAATAAACGAGTCACAACATTTTTTTACAAATGGACGTTCATGTGTAACAAATTTGCTATCTTTTAATTCCAAAATAGTTGAGGCAGTTGATAGTGGGAGTGTTTTCGATGTTGTGTACCTTGACTGTAGCAAAGCTTTCATGTGGCATACATTGCCACATGAAAGACTGATTAAAAAGATAGAGGTTCATGGCATTGGGGGTGCTATATTAAGGTGGATTAAGGCATAGCTATACCAAAGGAATCAGAGGGTTAGTATTAATGGGGTTTAGTCAGAGTGGGAAAATGTTGTAAGTGGAGTGCCTCAAGGTTCTGCATTGGGCCCTCTGTTGATTATAATATATATATAAATGATTTAAATTCACGTTGAGAAGCAACATTTGCAAATTGCCGATGATACAAAAATCGGTAGGGAAATTAACAAGGAAGAAGATTCCCTATCACTTAGTGTTGATCTAAATAGGGTTTTTAAATAGTCAAACCATTGGCAGATGCAGTTTAATGCAGATAAATGTAAAGTTCTGAGGCTAGGTAATGATGATGAAGTTACAAGATACGAGCTAGATGGTATTTGCAGGGGGAAATGATGTTGGACGAGTTTGGAGTGAGGAACTGATTCAGAGGTATAGAACAGCCATAGAATTAATTAGAAGCAAGGGAAGAATCCCGATCATATGTGGCATTCTTCCAAGAAAGAGCGTTGCGAATGAGTGGATGTCGAGGGCACTTGTGTCAATTGCCGGCTGGAAAAAAACTGCAAATCAAGTGCAATATCTTTCATAGACAACTGGAAACACGTCTATGGAAGAAATGAAATGTATACTCGGGATGGGTGCATCTATAGAGGGCTGGGGTTGTTGTTGTTGCGAACTCGTTGAAACCAGTGGTTGGTGGCGTTTGATTGGGTTTAAACTATTAGTAGATAGTGGTAAGGATATTGATAAGGAGGGAGGTAATAAAAGTATATATTTGTGGGAGAAAGGAATTGCAAATTGATCAGGGAAAGAGAAGGGCCTCAAAATAACAATTCACTTAGGGTATTTTACATTAACAGTAGAAGTCTAAGAAACAAAATAAACGAATTAAATGCTCTTGTCTGCACAGAAAGAATAGATATTATTGCACTTACCGAAACGTGGATGAATGTAGCAAATAGAGAACTATTAGCTGAATATCAAATAAATGGATTTAAACTATTTCACACAGATAGATATATTAGACGAGGAGGTGGGAGTAGCCATATATGTTAGAGACAATATGAAATGTAGTCTCAAAGAGGAAATCAAAACTGAGCCACACACAGAAACTATTTGGATAGAATTAAACGAAAAAGCAAATAATCTTATCATTTTATAATTTAATAAGGCCACCAAATTTTGACAGAATGGAAGCAAAGCATATAAGGGATAAATTTTCTAGAGCATCTAGATCTAAAAGTATTTGTGTCATTAGTGACTTTAATTTTAGTGACATAAACTGGATTAACAGAACAGGTAATAATGAAACAGAAGATTTTATAGAATTAATTGGTGATTGCTTTCTTACGCAACACATTAAGGATCCAACGCAAGTAAATAATATTTTGATTTAGTGTTAACTAACAGGGAAACACAGATTAATGACATCGAAATTGGGGGTGAACTAGGGAACAGTGATCACAAAGAAGTCAGATTTAGCATAGAGTGGAATAGAACTGCAGGAGAAAATTCTGTTAAAGTGCCAGACTTTCGTAAAGCTAATTTTAATATCCTAAGAAAGTTTTGGGGCCAAATAGATTGGAAAGTCTTGGATTATTGATGGGGGAGGGTCGGTCTTGGAGCAAGACGTGAACCAAGTGATGTGTGATGTAGAGGAAGATGTCGATTTGGATTCAAAATATAACTTATTTACAAATATTCAAAGCAAAGCGCAGTAAAGTAGTATACCTTACAAATTAAATAGATCATATACAAATGACCCGAAATTGATAACAAAGTATCTGAAAAACCTTATAGGTAGAAAGAGAGCTTGGTACAAAAGGATTAAGAATGGGGAAGTCAGTTTAGAACAAGAATTCGCACAACTGGATAGAAATGTTAAAAAAGAGATAAGGAGAGCAAATAGAAACTATGAAGTTCGTATAGCAGGCCAAGCAAAGGCAAATCCTAAAGGTTTTTTTCAGTTATATCGAACAAAGGTTAGGGAAAGCATAGGTCCATTAAAAACCGAGACAGGTCAAATAACGGATAATGACGAAGAGATGAGTTGTATTTTTATTAATATTTTATCTCTTTGTTTACTAAAGAAGAACTTAACTCTTTGCCATCAGCCGAGCAAGTCTATGTGGTTGGGGACGAGGACAGGTTGACTAGTCTAACAGTTACCAGGGATGATATTATTAAACAAATAGTAAAACTCAAACCAAACAAATCCCCAGGGCCGTAGGAAGTGTTTGCCAGGGTGCTTAAAGAATGCAAAGAGGAGCTTTGCGATCCGTTGTCTATCATATTTAACTAATCATTAGAGTCAGGCAGAGTGCCAGAGTCGTGGAAGCTTGTTGTTGTTGCGAACTTGTTGGAACCAGTGGTTAGAGGTGTTTGTTTGGGTTTAAACTGTTAGTAGATAGTGGTACGGGAATTGATTTGGAGGAAAAAGATAATAAAAGTATGTGTTTGGGGGAGAAAGGAATTGGCAAAATGATCAGGGAAATTGAAGGGCCTCAAAAAAACAATTCACTTAGGGTATATTACACTAAGAGTAGAAGCCTAAGAAATAAAATAAACGAATTAAATGCCCTTGTCTGCACAGAAAAAAATAGATATTATCGCGCTTACCGAAACGTGGATGAACGTAGAAAATAGAGAACTATTAGCTGAATATCAAATAAATGGATTTAAACTATTTCACACAGATAGATATATTAGACGAGGAGGTGGAGGAGCCATATATGTTAAGGACAATTTGAAATGTAATCTCAAAGAGGGAATCAAATCTGAGCCACACACAGAAACTATTTGGATAGAATTAAACGAAAAAGCAAACAATATTATAATAGGAGTTATATATATTCCACCAAATTTAGACAGAATGGAAGCAAAGCATCTATGGGATGAAATATTTAGAGCATCTAGATCTAACAGTATTTATGTCATGGGTGACTTAATTTTAATGGAATAAACTGGTTGAACAAAACAGGGAATAATGAAGCAGAAGATTTTCTAGAATTAATTGACGATTGCTTTCTTACGCAACACATTAAGGAACCAACGCGGGGAAATAATATTTTAGATTTAGTGTTAACTAACAGGGAAACACAAATTAAGGACATCGAAATAGGGAATGAGCTAGGGAACAGTGATCATAAAGAAATCAGATTTAGAATAGAATGGAATAGATCTAAAGAAGAAAATTCTGTTAAAGTACCTGATTTTCGAAAAGCTAATTTCAATAACCTAAGAAATTTATTGGGTCAAATACATTGGAAAGTCTTGGGTATGGGGTGTGGGCCGGTCTTGGAGCTAGACGTGAACCCAGCGATAAGTGACGTAAAAGGGGTTTTCGATGTGAACGTAGTATACCATATAAATTGAATAGATCGAATACTAATGATCCAAAGTGGATAACAAAGGATCTGAAGAACCTTATAGGTAAAAAGAGAGCGTGGTACAAAAGGATTAAGAATGGGGAAGTCACTTTAGAACAGGAATTCGTACAACTGGTTAGAAATACTAAAAAAGAGATAAGGAAAGCAAAAAGAAACTATGAAGTTCGCATAGCAGAGTAAGCAAAAACAAATCCTAAAGGGTTTTTTCAATTATACCGGACAAAGATTAGGGAAAGGATAGGTCCATTAAAAACTGAGACAGGTCAAATAACAGATAGTGATGAAGAGATGAGTAGTATTCTTTAATTAATATTTTATATCTGTATTCACTAAAGAGGAATTTAACACTATGCCTTCAGCCGAACAAATATATGTGGGTGGGGACGAGGACAGTTGACTAGTTTAGCAGTTACCAGGGAGGATGTTCTTAAACAAATAGTAAAACTCAAACCAAACTAATCACCAGGGCCGGATGAAGTGTTTGCAAGGGTGCTTAAAGAATGCAAAGAGGAACTTTGCGACCCACTGTCTACCATATTTAATAAATTAATAGAGTCAGGTAGAGTGCCAGAGTTATAGAAAGTTGCTAATGTGATACCAGTTTTTAAGAAAGGAGATAGATCACTTGCGTCAAACTATCGACCAATTAGCCTAACGTCTATTGTGGTAAAGTTACTCGAATCTATAATTGCAAATAAAATTCGTCTTCATCATGAAAAACATAAATTAATAATTGAGTCGCAACATGGTTTTATAAATGGCCGTTCATGTTTAACAAATTTGTTATCTTTTTATTCTAGCATAGTTGAGGCAGTTGATAGTGGTAAGGATTGTGATGTTGTGTACTTCGACTTTAGCAAAGCTTTTGATACAGTGCCATATGAAAGACTGATTAAAAAGATAGAGGCTCATTGTACTCTCCTCATTGATAAAGGAGGAGGTACGACAGCTGAAGCAACGTCAGGAAGAAACCAAGGAGGAGACCTCGTCTTGGCAAGTGGTAAAAGACAGGGGTCTTAAGAAGACCTTGGCAAAACCGACACCTAGCCTAAGGACTTCTAACGCATTTGATGTGTTAGAGGACGAGTGTTGTGGTGAACCTGTTGCTCAACGAGGAGCCAAAGGCAAAGCAACGAGGAGCATTGAAACGCAGGTCCCTCAAACTGCTCGAAAGGAAAAAGGAGAATCGAAGCGAATTTTGGTTGTGGGAGATTCTCAGGTGAGATATTTAGACAGAACGTTTTGTGCCAGAGAAAGGGGGAACAGATTAAGGGTGTGCTATCCGGGAGCTGGAATTGGTGATATTGTTGGAAACATGAATGATTTTATGAAGGGAAATGGGAACAAACCCATTATTTGTTTAAGTGCAGGGGGTAATGATGTTGGGCGAGTTAGGGGTGAGGAACTAATACAAAGATTCAAGACAGCAATAGAAATAGTTAGGAGCAAGGGAGGAATCCCGATCATATGTTGCATTCTTCCAAGAAAGGGAGTGGGAAATGAATGGATGTCGAGGGCACTTGGTGTCAATTGCCGGCTGGAAAGATATTGCAAATCAAATGCAATATCTTTCATAGATTCCCAGGTGAGGTATTTAGACAGAACGTTTTGTGCCAGAGATAGGGGGAACAGATTAGGAGTTTGCTATCCGGGAGCTGGAATTGGTGATATTGTTGGAAACATGAAAGATATTATGACGGGAAATGGGAGCAAACCCATTATTTGTATTAGTGTAGGGGGTAATGATGTTGGGAGAGTTAGAAGTGAGGAACTAATACTGAAATTCAAGACAGCAATAGAATTAGTTAGGAGCAAGGGAGGAATCCCGATCATATGTGGCATTCTTCCAAGAAAGGGAGTGGGAAATGAATGGATGTCGAGGGCACTTGGTGTCAATTGCAGGCT
>WNGS01052673.1:0-11726 GCA_020271785.1 Procambarus virginalis
GCTTCTGAAATATGGGCGCCATACAACTGCTACCATTTGCCAACTTCGGTTTTTATACTAAGTAGTGAACAGTGTTCTTAATATTTCGCCATCCATGTATTTAAAGGTTATTCTTATGTTGGAAAGAGTGCATAAGCCCTAAGCACAATGTTCTTTATGTGGTCCTCTGGTTATTGTTTTCTGTCTAAATTTTATAGAAATAATAAAAGTATGTGTATGATGGCCTGTTCCTCTCACTCTGCTTCCTCATAAGCCTTTCCTATACTTACTGTCGTATCTAACACAATAATACGCCTTAAAGCAGCGCATTTTCTTGGTTTGCCACTCCGTCCAAAATCCAACCTTCTAACCTAACCGAAGACTTACGAACCCAGGCAACCCACCTAACCCAACGAGTGCATAGAAAACCCGGAGAAAGACAACGTCATTTTTCACAGTGACTTTTGGTGGGTTGGTCACAGACAGCGTCAACGATACATTATTATTAAATAATCTTTATACTGATTGTTCTAAGCAATTATCAGGAGAAATCTAGAAGCCAACATGACAATGTTGTACATAACCTAATAGTAACATGTTCTTTACCTGATTATCCCCTGGGTTCTCTAGACCTAAACATCCCATGTTCTCTAGACCTAAACATCCCCCGTATTCTCTAGAACTAAACATCTCGTGTTCTCTAGAACTAATCATTCCCCAATGTTTTCTAGACCGAAACATTCCATGTTCTCAAGACCTAAACATCACGTCTTCTCTAGACCAAAACAAAATCAAAATCAAAATCAAAATCAAAATCAAAATGTTTATTTAGGTAAGGTACATACATAAAAGTGATTGTACAGAGTGATGGAGTAAATAGATAGGGCTAGTACATACAATGCCTAAAGCCACTATTACGCAAAGCGTTTCGGGCATGAAAAACTTAAATGACTAAGGCTTAAGACTAATTGAGCATAGGGAATAAAATGAGTTGAGAAAAAAAAAAGTTAAGAAAGGGGGGAACATGGCTGAAAAAGCAGCACAAATGCAATTCGGTAGACAAAACAGCGTCACTTAAAACAAAAACAGACATTGGTTGACAATAGAGGGGTAAGGCAGGTTACAGGGAATTTATTAGGTATTGCTTCGTTTTTCTCTTAAACTGGTTGAGAGAGGCACAGTCTTTAACATGGTTGGGAAGGTCATTCCACATTCTGGGTCCCTTGATTTGTAAAGCATTTCTAGTTTGATTAAGTCGTACTCTAGGAATATCAAAACTGTATTTATTTCTGGTGTGGTGCTTATGGGTTCTGTTACAACCTCCTATGAAGCTTTTGAGGTCAGGATTGGCATTACAGTTCAGCGTTTTATATATGTATAATACACATGAGAGAATGTGCAGTGACTTAATGTCTAACATATTCAGAGATTTGAGTAGGGGTACCGAATGATGTCTGGGGCCAGAGTTGGATATTGTCCTAATAGCAGCTTTGTGTTGAGTGATTAGAGGACGTAAATGATTTTGGGTAGTAGAACCCCAAGCACAAATACCATAGTTGAGATATGGATAGATGAGGGAGTAATAGAGAGTCACCAGGGCAGGGCGGGGTACATAATATCTGATCTTAGAAAGAATGCCAACAGTTTTTGAAACTTTTTTAGATATATTTAGAATGTGTCCCCGGAAATTCAGCTTGTGGTCAATGAGAATGCCTAGGAATTTGCCATCTAATTTGTTACAAATTTGGGTATTGTTTATTTTGAGATTTATATGATTAGAGGATTTATTGCCAAACAGAATATAAAAAGTTTTGTCAATGTTAAGGGTGAGTTTGTTAGCAGTTAGCCAAAGATGGACTTTCTCTAGCTCAGTATTCACTGTGGCATTTAGAGCAAGGGGGTCAGGACTGGAGTAAATGAAGGTTGTGTCGTCAGCAAACAGAATTGGTTTGAGGTGTTGGGAGGCATTAGGAAGGTCATTAATGTAGATGAGAAAGAGGAGAGGGCCAAGTATGCTGCCCTGAGGAACACCAATGTTGATGGGTAGGGTGGGAGAAATTGAATTATTCACAGAAACATACTGGAGCCTGTCAGTAAGGTAGGATTTGAGGTATTGCAGGGAGTGTCCTCTGACTCCATAATGATGTAATTTAAGAAGAAGGTTTTGGTGGTTGACAGTGTCAAAAGCCTTTCGCAGGTCCACAAATAACCCAACAGGGAACTCATTTTTATCAAGAGCTGTATGAATCAAGTTAATCATACTAATAAGTGCATCATTAGTGCTTTTTTTGGGTCTGAAGCCATATTGGCAAGAGTTAAGTATATTGTGTTTGGCTAGATAAGAGTAAAGCTGCTTGTAGATTAATTTCTCAAATATTTTTGACAGGTTAGGCAGGATTGATATAGGTCTGTAGTTGTTAACATCTGGAGATCACCACATTTGTGGACAGGGGTTACTCTCGCTTTTTTTAGAATATCTGGAAAGGTTTGGAGTTCAAGTGACTTGTTGAAGAGCAATGCAATTGCAGGGGCTAAAGTTCTGGAGGCTTTTTTGTAAATTAAAGTAGGTATTTCCTCAAGGGCACTAGACTTGGTTTTAAGGGAAAGGATTATCTCATTGACTTCAGTGGAATTAATAGGCTTTAAGTACAGAGACTGTCGATAGTTACCTGTAAGATAGTCGTTAACACAAGTACTGGAGGATGGAATATCGTTCGCAAGGGATGAACCAATAGAAGAGAAGAACCTATTGAACTCAATAGCAGAATCAGTGGCTGAAAGCTGACCATCGTTATTGGACAGGAGTGTATGTTTGTTATTTAGAATCTTCTTTGATCCCAATATTTGTGAAATTGTGCTCCAAGTTTTTTTAATGTTTCTCCTTATTTGGGTAAATTTATCCTCGAAGTATTTAGTTTTAGCTCGTCTAATTATCTTAGATAGCAATAACGAGTAATTCTTTGAGAATTCTTTGGAGACAATACCTAATCTATACTTCTTCTCAAGGTCATGTTTTTTATTAATGGATTTAAGTATTCCCTTTGTTAGCCAGGGATTGTTAAGCCTTTTGGTTGTGACTTGTTTTGTAAGCATAGGACAGTGGGTGTTATAAAGGCGTCCCATGTTCTCTCGACCTAAACATCCCATGTTCTCTCGACCTAAACATCCCATGTTCTCTACACCTAAACATCCAGTGTTCTCTAGACCAAAACATCCCATGTTCTCACGAATTAAACTTCCCATGTTTTCTAGACCTAAACATCCCGTGTTCTCTCGACCTAAACATCCCGTGTTCTCTAGACCTAAAAATCCCTGTGTTTTCTAGACCAAAACATCCCGTGTTATCTCGACCTAAACATCCCCTTTCTCTCGACCTAAACATCCTGTGTTCTCTAGAACTAAACATCGCCATCATGACCATTACATTTGTCGGGAATCCGACACACACACACACAGATAATAACATAGTCTCCCTTAGTCAGTATCCTCTTAAAATTAGAGAATGAGAGACTCCGTGACGTCATCGAATATTTACAAATTATAATAATGTTTCTATAGCAGTTTAATGTCTAAGTTGAACAAAAAAGTACTCAACAAGACTGAATATAATTACTAACACCATAATATAGCTTGATTCCCTTGTTAATGTAGAATTACTTTAGAGGTAGAACCAACAAAATATTGGAACAGTACACAAATCCAGAGTCACTTACTGACGCTGCTCTCACACAATAATAACAAACACGCTGGAGGTTGCTCCCAAAGCTGAAACACCTAGACACCCAATTTACGTGTCAACCAGCAAGCAACACAGCCTCTCAACAGCCACAGCAACGAACGTATCCGTCTTACCAAGTATTTGTATATTACAGTAGTGCACTGTTTAATATCAATAGGGTAGGCGGTTATAATATAGGAGAAAAAACAAGAAGTACGTGTAGCCCATTTTTACAGCCCTCACATTTCATGTTATACCTGTAATTGATATGTTTAGGGACCTGTTATTAACTCCTTGCATCCCAAACAGGTAAATTGTGAGTTGAAGTAGCAAGATGCTGTGCAGACAATTGGACCATACGCATAATTAACCTAGCTGTTTGCCAACGCTTGTAGCCTCCCACAGCCGCCATTACGTGGCACCCAGAGGCACAGGGCCACACCCATTTGATGCTAAAACTAAACAGCCTTAGCAGGCCCATACTACAGGCTCAGCTAAGCCCACTCTAGTTATTGTAGAAGTAGTGTTCATAACTAGTAATAATTATTGAAATAATAGTAGATTAGACCACCATATGTGGTATGATATAAAATTAAACTTAGGTAAACAATTGGTAGTTTAAGAAGGAACCATCTTAGTGGTTTAAGCTACAAATTGTCCCTCCAGGTATGTGAGTTAATTTCAGGCAGTTTTAACAAGTACATACAGTCCACTCAATTAATTCTTACTTACTAAGAATATAAATAAGATAAACTTTATTTTATTGAAGTCAATTAAAAAGGGATATACTGCCTGGAGTTTTACCACATAATATTGGTCCTTTGAACCGGATGATTATTACAGTTAACCAGTAGGTACATTGCACCTACATATAAGATCCTGATATATAACTTTAGTGCAATATTATATATACATTAATTATAGCAGGAAGACACTGCCATATATTTGCATTATTTCTAGCCTAACTTTTCAATCTCATAGCAATCAGAACTTACAACAAAGCACTATTATTGTTCTGAGGCCTGTACCAAAAGAACAATTGTGCTTTTTTCATTACAAGAGGTTGATAAGAGGCTACTTTACTTATAAGTTACTTATAAATGTTTTGTAATTTAAGTATATAGAACATTACTTTAATATTGCGCCATTAACATAATATTTACTGCATACCACATTATTTACAGCAAATTCTTGCACAAGGGTAGGACATTTTAGGCTGGTGTTGTACAGCAACCTAGTTTAATTTATTGTGCTAACCTGGTGTAAGGGTAAGAATTTTCACACTTGTCTAGAGTTGAACATATATTACAACCTAGCGAGCACATATTTTTATGCAGTATTCATGACAACCCGAGTTGTGTTGTCAACCTGATATTAATACAGTACAACTATAGGTATAATTTAACTATAATCATTTCACCTTTGAGTGTTAACCTGTGTCTCTGTACCAACCAAGAGTGATAATGATGGGCTAACTTGCGGAATACCAGCATTGATACAGGCTTACCACTCAAATTATAGTGTGTATGATTATATTTTTTTAATGATAACAGCTCTAGTTCGGAGACTAGTTGCTCTACTAATTCAAGTGAAAGAAATAGTTAGACCATACGACTAGCAAGTACTTCCAAGATGTCTACTGTCAAAAATGTAAAATTAACCCTAAATGGCTTGAAGGGTCACCTTACAAGGCAGATTAACAAATGTGAAGACATGAGTAAACAAACTCCAGTTAATTATGCAGCACTGGAAAACTATCTTAAGCTTACACGGAACAAATATGACCGTGTGTTGCAACAAATGAAAGAATATCAAGATTTACTTAACATTACCAGTATTGATGAAGTTACGATGAACGACTTTCTCCAAGAACACTCTGATTATGAAGATGCAATGTTTGTAAAATTACAACACTATGACGATTTGATAAACGCCCATAAGGCCAATATAAATACTGCAGCCACAACTACCCAGAATCAGACAGCACCAGAAGTCAAATTACCATCACTCAGTCTCCCAACTTTTTCTGGAACAGAGGACGAGAGTTGGGACAGTTTCTGGAGCAAATTTGTCGATTCTGTGGATTCTAATGCCAATGTACCAAAGACGACAAAGTTTACATATTTACAGAGTGTCTTGAAGGATGAAGCATTTCAGGTGGTCTGTAATCTGAATCACACAGATGACGATTATGACAATGCCGTACAACTCCTTAAGGACAATTATGCAAAACCAGAAAGGACTATCAGAATTCTAACCCAGAAGCTGTTAGATATTAAGCATCCAAATAATACAGCAGGCTCACTCCAAGCCTTTAGATTGGACCTTGAGTCTTTGCTCAAGGCACTTAAAAATAAAGTGGACTTAGATGCGTCAGACTGGATAATCCAAGTCCATATGACACGCAAATTACCCAGTGACATACTGGATAAGCTGTTTGTGTTATATGGTAAGTCCTCTCTAACCGTAACAGAGATTACAAAAGGGTTGCAAACCATCATAGAACGAGAAAGAGTTAACCCAGATGGAAAAGCGACATCTAAACCTTCGTCCACTACTAATAGTAAACAACAGAGTACAAACAGTACTCCAAACAAATCAAAGACAGCTTCTCCCTCCCCAAAGTGGAAACAAGGCAGTGTGGGCACATATGCAGTTGGTACCTCCAAACCTACAGTCAACGCGCCACCCAAATCGGTGACTCCACAACATACTGTTAACGTCTGGAGACCATGTCTGTTCTGTGGACAATCACATTCCATGTACAATTGCAGACGTTTCCCCGATCGTGCAACATGCATAAAACGACTCAAGGAGTTACATAGATGTACCAAGTGTACTCACCTAATTGTACTCACCTAATTGTGCTTGCGGGGGTTGAGCTTTGGCTCTTTGGTCCCGCCTCTCAACTGTCAATCAACAGGTGTACAGATTCCTGAGCCTACTGGGCTCTATCATATCTACACTTGAAACTGTGTATGGAGTCAGCCTCCACCACATCACTTCCTAGTGCATTCCATTTATTAACTACTCTGACACTGAAAAAATTCTTTCTAACGTCTCTGTGGCTCATCTGGGTACTAAGTTTCCACCTGTGTCCCCTTGTTCGTGTCCCACCCGTGGTGAAGAGTTTCTCTTTGTCCGCCCTGTCAATTCCCCTGAGAATTTTGTAGGTGGTTATCATGTCTCCCCTTACTCTTCTGTTTTCCAGGGATGTGAGGTTCAGCTCCTTTAGCCTTTCCTCGTAGCTCAATCCTCTCAGTTCCGGGACGAGCCTGGTGGCATACCGCTGAATCTTCTCTAACTTTGTCTTGTGTTTAACTAGGTATGGACTCCAGGCTGGAGCTGCATACTCCAGGATTGGTCTTACATAAGTGGTATACAGGGTTCTGAAAGATTCCTTACACAAATTTCTAAAGGCAGTTCTTATGTTGGCCAGTCTAGCATATGCCGCTGATGATATTCTTTTGATGTGGGCTTCTGGGGACAGGTTCGGTGTGATATCAACCCCCAGATCTTTCTCTCTATTTGACTCTTGCAGGATTTCCCCTCCCAAATGATACCTTGTGTTCAGCCTCCTGCTCCCTTCTCCTAATTTCATCACCTTACACTTTCCCGAGTTGAACTTTAGCAGCCATTTTCTAGACCATTCCTCCAGTTTATCCAGGTCATCCTGTAGTCTCTGTCTATCTTCATCCGTCTTGATTCTTCTCATAATTTTTGCATCATCAGCAAACATTGAGAGGAATGAGTCTATACCCTCCGGAAGATCGTTCACATATATTAGAAACAGGATGGGTCCAAGTACTGAGCCCTGTGGGACTCCGCTGGTGACATCTCGCCACTCTGATGTCTCCCCCCTCACCGTTACTCGCTGTTTCCTGTTGCTTAAGTACTCCCTTATCCACTGGAGCACCTTCCCTTTTACTCCTGCCTGTTGCTCCAACTTTTTTAACAGCCTTTTGTGCGGTACTGTGTCAAAGGCTTTTTGGCAATCCAGGAAAATGCAGTCGGCCCACCCTTCTCTTTCCTGCCTAATTTTTGTTGCTTGGTCATAAAATTCTATTAAACCTGTGAGGCACGATTTACCATCCCTGAACCCATGTTGGTGGTGCGTTACAAAGTTATTTCCCTCTAGATGCTCTACGAGCCTTTTCCTCACGATCTTCTCCATTACCTTGCATGGTATACAAGTTAAGGAAACTGGCCTGTAATTCAGTGCCTCTTGCCTGTCACCCTTCTTGTATATTGGGACCACGTTAGCTGTCTTCCAACTTTCTGGTAAGTCTCCTGTTTCCAGTGACCTGTTATACACCATAGAGAGTGGCACACTTAGTGCTTCTGCACCTTCCTTTAGTATCCATGGTGAGATTCTGTCAGGCCCAACAGCCTTTGTCACATCCAGCTCCAGCAGACACCTTTTGACCTCATCACTGGTGAGGTCAAATTCCTCCAAGGTTGCTTGGTTTGCCACCTCCTCATTTAGTGCAGGGCTTCTCCTTGTTCTATTGTGAAGACCTCCTGGAATCTCTTGTTGAGTTCTTCACACACCTCCTTGTCATTCTCTGTGTATCTGTTCTCCGCTTTTCGCAGCTTCATCACTTGTTCTTTCACTGCTGTTTTCCTCCTGATGTGGCTGTGGAGCAGCTTTGGTTGGGTCTTGGCTTTACTCGCGATGTCATTTTCAAACTGTCTCTCTGCTTCTCTCCTCACTCTGAGGTACTCATTTCTGGCCCTCTGGTATCTCCCCCTGCTCTCTGGTGTTCTGTTATTTCTGTAATTTCTCCATGTTCTTTTACTCAGTTGCTTCGCTACCCTGCATTCCTGGTTGAACCATGGGTTTTTCTGTTGTTTTTCGTTTTTCTCCTTTTGGACAGGGATAAACCTGTCTGCAGCTTCCTGGCACTTCTGGGTGACAAAATCCATCATGACCTGCACATTCTTGTCTCTAAGTTCTGTTTCCCATGGTATTCCTCTGAGGAAGCTCCTCATCTCTTCATATTTTCCTCTTCGGTAATTCAGTCTTTTTCCCTCCACTCCCATCCTTGGATAGGTTATCCCTACCTCCACCAAGTACTCAAAGGTCAGTACACTGTGGTCACTCATTCCTATGGGGGCTTCCACTTTGACTTCCCTTATTTCTGACTCATTCAGGGTGAATATCAAGTCGAGTCTAGCTGGTTCATCATTGCCTCTCACTCTTGTGGGTTCCTTGACATGCTGGCTCAGAAATTCCTTGTTGCCACTTCCAAGAGTTTAGCTCTCCACGTATCTGCACCACCATGTGGGTCCCCATTCTCCCAGTCTATCTTTCCATGGTTGAAATCGCCCATGATTAAGAGTCTGGAGCCATTCCTGCAGGCAACTGAAGCTGCTCTCTCTATTATATTAATGGTTGCCATGTTGTTCCTATCAAACTCCTGTCTTGGTCTTCTGTCATTTAGGGGAGGGTTGTACATGACTGCCACTATTATCTTAGGTCCACCCATTGTTATAGTTCCTGTTATGTAATCTCTGAATCCGTCACAGCCCGGAATTTCCATCTCATCAAAACTCCAGTCCTTCCTTATCAGCAGGGCCACTCCTCCACCTCCTCTCCCTTCCCTCTCTTTCCTTACTATATAGTAGTCCTTTGGAAACACAGCATCTGTTATCACTCCTGACAATTTTGTTTCTGTTAGTCCTACTACATCAGGGTTTTCTTCTTGCACCCTTTCAGCCAGTTCACTTGCTTTATTGGTAATCCCATCAATGTTTGAGTACATTACCTTGAAGCTCACTTTCTTGTATCCAGTTTCACCCTCACTCCCACAAGTGTAGGAAGTTGTTCTATGGTCAATGTTACTTGGGTAGGCTCCTCCTCCTGTGAGGTAGTTTCCAGGGGTTCAGGGGAGGTGGAGTGGGGGATGGAGGGCTTAGGTCTTCCTCAGGCCTGCTTGGGGCAGGAGGAAGTCCTGGGGTGAGGGAGCAGGGGCTACTTGGGGTAGGGGAGGGGGAGGCTTGGGTTTCCTGATGGGCATTGTGCATGGGCAGGAGGGTTTGTGCTGCTGGAGGAGGGCCCTTTGGCGGTGTGCTGGGGTTGTTGTAAGTGTAGGGGGAACATATCCCGACACCTGCCATCTACATAGGCACCTTTTTATAGTGTCATAGGTCAACACCATACAGCACTTTGTGGGGATTCAAGTACAAAGTCCTGCCAAACCACAGGAGGAGGAAGGAACTACCACTTCAGTACAGCTTGTACTGTGTTACCTACATAAGTGTCTTTCACAAGGTCTAAACATAAATCAGCTCTACCTACTGCGCGTTGATCATTAGAAAAGGAGAGAACAAGCCACCGTACGTGGATTATTTGATCAAGGGTCCCAATTGACCTTTATATCCAAAGAGTTGGTAGATACACTGAACTTACACCTGTAGAGGAGACACGAATAAACATAGCAGGATTCCTGACTGACTCAGGAGCCTGACTCTTCAGGTAGTACAACCCAATACGATTAGGAGGTTACGAACGAAAGGTACAAGCTCTAGTAGTAGATAGATTCCCAACAGATCTGTATGTAGTGGTCTGGGGACAACAGCCAATTCCTAGAAAAATGGAATTCATTTGGCCGATAAATCAAATCGCAACCTTTCCAATATTGGATCCTTATGGGATCAGATGTCTACCATAAGTTTATCAAAGGAAAGGAAGACAAACACGGTATGAACGTGTTACCATCTGCAGTGGCTATTTGCTAACAGGCCCAGTATTACGCTTAAAACCCGCACCTGTAGAACACAAACATGCCAACCCAGTAATGGTTGCATGACTAGGAGACCATCTCCACTGCAACTCGGAGACATGTCCGAGGAAGACCTTGATCCCCCTGTACATAAATTATGGGACCTGGCAACTCTCGGCATTGTCCCTGAACACCTAGCCCAGATGATGACTGGACTTACAAACAATACCTGGACTCAGTTATATACAGAGATAATCAATACTGGGTCAGGTTACCATGGAAGCTGAATCACCTCAGCTACCCGTCAACCATTTTATGGCACAAAACCAATTGAGATCACAGGTGTTGCGCTTACAAAGACACCTGAGAACTTGAAGTTGTACCATGAATAATACAGAAGCAACTCGATGACAAATTTATCGAAGTTGTTACAAATGATAACCCAAAGGAAGGTCACTACTTACCACATCATTGTGTACAGAAAAATTCTGCAACTACCCATTACAGATAGTATTTAATTGCAGTGCTAAAAGAAGCCGAGTAGTGTTTCGTTAAATGACTGCCTTCAAACTGGCCCTAGCCTAACTCAAAGCTTTACGACGTGCTGTAAAGTTCGTATTAGGACTTATGCATATACGGCTACACATCAGTAGCATTCCTTAGGGTAGGTCTTCAAGAAGAAGACCGGAACTACACATAGTTCCTATGGATTAAGGATCCTAACGATCCGAACAGTAAATTAATCACTTACCGGTTTGCGTCCGTCTTGTTTTGGCACCACGTCATCTCCTTTCTGCTCCAAGCTACCTTGGATATGCACTTGAAGTCCAATAGCCCAAAAAGACGGAAATTAGCAAAAACCTGTATGTGGATAATTTTCAAGGAACAACAACCACATTAAAGTAAACTGTTGGACATATACCATGAGGCCAATCGAGAATTAATGGGAGCAATATGCCTCTCCAGTCTTGAGTCTCTAACAATGATAAATTAAATCAACTGATCGCAACTGAATTTCCCGACTACCAGGTACCCGAGACGACAAGGTACTAGGTGTCAATAGAACACGACACGTCAGTTGACAATCAAGTCGGTGGAGCCAATACCACTAACTTAACATGAGAAAATTACTATCACAAGTCAGCAAACCCTTCGACCCATTAGGACTATTAAGCCCAATCCTAATTAATGGAAGTTGATATATACAGGATGTTGGCAACAAAAGATAGGCTGGGATGATCTCTGACACCTGCCTTACAAGAAAAATGGCAAGGGTTAGTAAAAGATTTAAGTACCCTAGAGTC
>WNGS01052675.1:0-12008 GCA_020271785.1 Procambarus virginalis
GGACATGACGCTACACAGCTCAGCGGTCAGTTAAATCAGTAAATAATTGTCAAAAGATGGCGCAAAGCGGAGCTGCCACGGAAAAATCGCCACCTCGGCGAAATCGTCATTTTTCTCAAAACTCAAAATCAAAACCAGCCATAGAATCGTTTTCAAAATGCTACCATTAGAATTACCGCATCACTGGACGTTTCTTTCTGTTAACTCTTTCTTTGCTAATTTCAAATATTAAGCCTTTTACACATATATTTACCGAGATACAGCCAATTCAATATCAAACTTATCATCATGTTTTCTTAACATATTATTAACAAAAATGAGTTGATGAGCAAGTAATAATAATTATAATGAGCCTAATAATAAATGGATATTAAAAAATTATGAATTTCTTTCTTCGTCATTTACGTAGATACTTTTTTATATCTTCAAGCCTATAACAGCCTACAATCACTGTGTAGAAAATTTCTCTGTCTACAATGTCATCAGAATGTTGGATATCCACTAGAGTGAGTCCTGCCTGAACCAGGATGTTGGATATCCACTGGAGAATCCTGCCTGAATCAGGATGTTCAATATCCACTGAAGAAAGTCCTAACAGAATCAGGATGTTGGATATCCACTGGAGAGAGTCCTGGTTGAATCAGGATATTCAATATCCACTGGAGAGAGCCCTGCCTGAATCAGGATGTTGGACGTCCACTAGAGAGAGTCCTGCCTGAAACAGGATATCGGATATCTACTGGATAGAGTCCTGCCAGAATCAGGATGTTGGATAATCACTGGTGAGAGTCCTGGTTGAATCAGGATGTTGGATATCCCCTGGAGAGAGTCCTGCATCAATCAGGATGTTGAATCTCCACTGGAGAGAGTCCTGCCAGAATCAGGATGTTTAATGTCCACTGGAGAGTCCTGCCTGAATCAGGATGTTGGATGTCCAGTGGAGAGAGTCCTGCCTGAATCATGATGCTAGATGTCCACTATGAGGAATTTGCCCTCATTATTTTAATCATATTGGATATCTCAGGATGATAGACATCCTACATTATAATCAGGATGTAGAATACCCACGAAGGAATCCGGCGGCTGTAACGAGTATATAGGAGTCCCACTGAGGAACAACATACCAGAATTATATCAAAGGAAAGCAGATATCTATAGATGCGATGCCTTCTACAATATTCAGAGTGCAGGATATCAACAGCTCTCAGATATGCTTTCATTGTCGTCAGGATCAGAGATATCCAAAAGAATGTTCATAAACAAGGAATAATTGAGTGAATAACTCATGTTTATATAAATATATATATATAGCGGTTCAGTATGATGCATCACACAGCTAGCCGGTCATTTCTCGGCAAAAACCTTTTGTTTTCTTTTGATTTTTAATTACCTTATTTCCTATAGAAACAGAAAATAGTCAATGATTAAATCAAATAATAAAAAACTGACCAAAAGATAGAAACAAGCATGGTGCCTCGGGACATGACGGCTACACAGCTCAGCGGTCAGTTAAATCAGTAAATAATTGTCAAAAGATGGCGCAAAGCGGAGCTGCCACGGAAAAATCGCCACCTCGGCGAAATCGTCATTTTTCTCAAAACTCAAAATCAAAACCAGCCATAGAATCGTTTTCAAAATGCTACCATTAGAATTACCGCATCACTGGACGTTTCTTTCTGTTAACTCTTTCTTTGCTAATTTCAAATATTAAGCCTTTTACACATATATTTACCGAGATACAGCCAATTCAAATATCAAACTTATCATCATGTTTTCTTAACATATTATTAACAAAAATGAGTTGATGAGCAAGTAATAATAATTATAATGAGCCTAATAATAAATGGATATTAAAAATTATGAATTTCTTTCTTCGTCATTTACGTAGATACTTTTTTATATCTTCAAGCCTATAACAGCCTACAATCACTGTGTAGAAAATTTCTCTGTCTACAATGTCATCAGAATGTTGGATATCCACTAGAGTGAGTCCTGCCTGAACCAGGATGTTGGATATCCACTGGAGAATCCTGCCTGAATCAGGATGTTCAATATCCACTGAAGAAAGTCCTAACAGAATCAGGATGTTGGATATCCACTGGAGAGAGTCCTGGTTGAATCAGGATATTCAATATCCACTGGAGAGAGCCCTGCCTGAATCAGGATGTTGGACGTCCACTAGAGAGAGTCCTGCCTGAAACAGGATATCGGATATCTACTGGATAGAGTCCTGCCAGAATCAGGATGTTGGATAATCACTGGTGAGAGTCCTGGTTGAATCAGGATGTTGGATATCCCCTGGAGAGAGTCCTGCATCAATCAGGATGTTGAATCTCCACTGGAGAGAGTCCTGCCAGAATCAGGATGTTTAATGTCCACTGGAGAGTCCTGCCTGAATCAGGATGTTGGATGTCCAGTGGAGAGAGTCCTGCCTGAATCATGATGCTAGATGTCCACTATGAGGAATTTGCCCTCATTATTTTAATCATATTGGATATCTCAGGATGATAGACATCCTACATTATAATCAGGATGTAGAATACCCACGAAGGAATCCGGCGGCTGTAACGAGTATATAGGAGTCCCACTGAGGAACAACATACCAGAATTATATCAAAGGAAAGCAGATATCTATAGATGCGATGCCTTCTACAATATTCAGAGTGCAGGATATCAACAGCTCTCAGATATGCTTTCATTGTCGTCAGGATCAGAGATATCCAAAAGAATGTTCATAAACAAGGAATAATTGAGTGAATAACTCATGTTTATATAAATATATATATATAGCGGTTCAGTATGATGCATCACACAGCTAGCCGGTCATTTCTCGGCAAAAACCTTTTGTTTTCTTTTGATTTTTAATTACCTTATTTCCTATAGAAACAGAAAATAGTCAATGATTAAATCAAATAATAAAAAACTGACCAAAAGATAGAAACAAGCATGGTGCCTCGGGACATGACGGCTACACAGCTCAGCGGTCAGTTAAATCAGTAAATAATTGTCAAAAGATGGCGCAAAGCGGAGCTGCCACGGAAAAATCGCCACCTCGGCGAAATCGTCATTTTTCTCAAAACTCAAAATCAAAACCAGCCATAGAATCGTTTTCAAAATGCTACCATTAGAATTACCGCATCACTGGACGTTTCTTTCTGTTAACTCTTTCTTTGCTAATTTCAAATATTAAGCCTTTTACACATATATTTACCGAGATACAGCCAATTCAAATATCAAACTTATCATCATGTTTTCTTAACATATTATTAACAAAAATGAGTTGATGAGCAAGTAATAATAATTATAATGAGCCTAATAATAAATGGATATTAAAAAATTATGAATTTCTTTCTTCGTCATTTACGTAGATACTTTTTTATATCTTCAAGCCTATAACAGCCTACAATCACTGTGTAGAAAATTTCTCTGTCTACAATGTCATCAGAATGTTGGATATCCACTAGAGTGAGTCCTGCCTGAACCAGGATGTTGGATATCCACTGGAGAATCCTGCCTGAATCAGGATGTTCAATATCCACTGAAGAAAGTCCTAACAGAATCAGGATGTTGGATATCCACTGGAGAGAGTCCTGGTTGAATCAGGATATTCAATATCCACTGGAGAGAGCCCTGCCTGAATCAGGATGTTGGACGTCCACTAGAGAGAGTCCTGCCTGAAACAGGATATCGGATATCTACTGGATAGAGTCCTGCCAGAATCAGGATGTTGGATAATCACTGGTGAGAGTCCTGGTTGAATCAGGATGTTGGATATCCCCTGGAGAGAGTCCTGCATCAATCAGGATGTTGAATCTCCACTGGAGAGAGTCCTGCCAGAATCAGGATGTTTAATGTCCACTGGAGAGTCCTGCCTGAATCAGGATGTTGGATGTCCAGTGGAGAGAGTCCTGCCTGAATCATGATGCTAGATGTCCACTATGAGGAATTTGCCCTCATTATTTTAATCATATTGGATATCTCAGGATGATAGACATCCTACATTATAATCAGGATGTAGAATACCCACGAAGGAATCCGGCGGCTGTAACGAGTATATAGGAGTCCCACTGAGGAACAACATACCAGAATTATATCAAAGGAAAGCAGATATCTATAGATGCGATGCCTTCTACAATATTCAGAGTGCAGGATATCAACAGCTCTCAGATATGCTTTCATTGTCGTCAGGATCAGAGATATCCAAAAGAATGTTCATAAACAAGGAATAATTGAGTGAATAACTCATGTTTATATAAATATATATATATAGCGGTTCAGTATGATGCATCACACAGCTAGCCGGTCATTTCTCGGCAAAAACCTTTTGTTTTCTTTTGATTTTTAATTACCTTATTTCCTATAGAAACAGAAAATAGTCAATGATTAAATCAAATAATAAAAAACTGACCAAAAGATAGAAACAAGCATGGTGCCTCGGGACATGACGGCTACACAGCTCAGCGGTCAGTTAAATCAGTAAATAATTGTCAAAAGATGGCGCAAAGCGGAGCTGCCACGGAAAAATCGCCACCTCGGCGAAATCGTCATTTTTCTCAAAACTCAAAATCAAAACCAGCCATAGAATCGTTTTCAAAATGCTACCATTAGAATTACCGCATCACTGGACGTTTCTTTCTGTTAACTCTTTCTTTGCTAATTTCAAATATTAAGCCTTTTACACATATATTTACCGAGATACAGCCAATTCAAATATCAAACTTATCATCATGTTTTCTTAACATATTATTAACAAAAATGAGTTGATGAGCAAGTAATAATAATTATAATGAGCCTAATAATAAATGGATATTAAAAAATTATGAATTTCTTTCTTCGTCATTTACGTAGATACTTTTTTATATCTTCAAGCCTATAACAGCCTACAATCACTGTGTAGAAAATTTCTCTGTCTACAATGTCATCAGAATGTTGGATATCCACTAGAGTGAGTCCTGCCTGAACCAGGATGTTGGATATCCACTGGAGAATCCTGCCTGAATCAGGATGTTCAATATCCACTGAAGAAAGTCCTAACAGAATCAGGATGTTGGATATCCACTGGAGAGAGTCCTGGTTGAATCAGGATATTCAATATCCACTGGAGAGAGCCCTGCCTGAATCAGGATGTTGGACGTCCACTAGAGAGAGTCCTGCCTGAAACAGGATATCGGATATCTACTGGATAGAGTCCTGCCAGAATCAGGATGTTGGATAATCACTGGTGAGAGTCCTGGTTGAATCAGGATGTTGGATATCCCCTGGAGAGAGTCCTGCATCAATCAGGATGTTGAATCTCCACTGGAGAGAGTCCTGCCAGAATCAGGATGTTTAATGTCCACTGGAGAGTCCTGCCTGAATCAGGATGTTGGATGTCCAGTGGAGAGAGTCCTGCCTGAATCATGATGCTAGATGTCCACTATGAGGAATTTGCCCTCATTATTTTAATCATATTGGATATCTCAGGATGATAGACATCCTACATTATAATCAGGATGTAGAATACCCACGAAGGAATCCGGCGGCTGTAACGAGTATATAGGAGTCCCACTGAGGAACAACATACCAGAATTATATCAAAGGAAAGCAGATATCTATAGATGCGATGCCTTCTACAATATTCAGAGTGCAGGATATCAACAGCTCTCAGATATGCTTTCATTGTCGTCAGGATCAGAGATATCCAAAAGAATGTTCATAAACAAGGAATAATTGAGTGAATAACTCATGTTTATATAAATATATATATATAGCGGTTCAGTATGATGCATCACACAGCTAGCCGGTCATTTCTCGGCAAAAACCTTTTGTTTTCTTTTGATTTTTAATTACCTTATTTCCTATAGAAACAGAAAATAGTCAATGATTAAATCAAATAATAAAAAACTGACCAAAAGATAGAAACAAGCATGGTGCCTCGGGACATGACGGCTACACAGCTCAGCGGTCAGTTAAATCAGTAAATAATTGTCAAAAGATGGCGCAAAGCGGAGCTGCCACGGAAAAATCGCCACCTCGGCGAAATCGTCATTTTTCTCAAAACTCAAAATCAAAACCAGCCATAGAATCGTTTTCAAAATGCTACCATTAGAATTACCGCATCACTGGACGTTTCTTTCTGTTAACTCTTTCTTTGCTAATTTCAAATATTAAGCCTTTTACACATATATTTACCGAGATACAGCCAATTCAAATATCAAACTTATCATCATGTTTTCTTAACATATTATTAACAAAAATGAGTTGATGAGCAAGTAATAATAATTATAATGAGCCTAATAATAAATGGATATTAAAAAATTATGAATTTCTTTCTTCGTCATTTACGTAGATACTTTTTTATATCTTCAAGCCTATAACAGCCTACAATCACTGTGTAGAAAATTTCTCTGTCTACAATGTCATCAGAATGTTGGATATCCACTAGAGTGAGTCCTGCCTGAACCAGGATGTTGGATATCCACTGGAGAATCCTGCCTGAATCAGGATGTTCAATATCCACTGAAGAAAGTCCTAACAGAATCAGGATGTTGGATATCCACTGGAGAGAGTCCTGGTTGAATCAGGATATTCAATATCCACTGGAGAGAGCCCTGCCTGAATCAGGATGTTGGACGTCCACTAGAGAGAGTCCTGCCTGAAACAGGATATCGGATATCTACTGGATAGAGTCCTGCCAGAATCAGGATGTTGGATAATCACTGGTGAGAGTCCTGGTTGAATCAGGATGTTGGATATCCCCTGGAGAGAGTCCTGCATCAATCAGGATGTTGAATCTCCACTGGAGAGAGTCCTGCCAGAATCAGGATGTTTAATGTCCACTGGAGAGTCCTGCCTGAATCAGGATGTTGGATGTCCAGTGGAGAGAGTCCTGCCTGAATCATGATGCTAGATGTCCACTATGAGGAATTTGCCCTCATTATTTTAATCATATTGGATATCTCAGGATGATAGACATCCTACATTATAATCAGGATGTAGAATACCCACGAAGGAATCCGGCGGCTGTAACGAGTATATAGGAGTCCCACTGAGGAACAACATACCAGAATTATATCAAAGGAAAGCAGATATCTATAGATGCGATGCCTTCTACAATATTCAGAGTGCAGGATATCAACAGCTCTCAGATATGCTTTCATTGTCGTCAGGATCAGAGATATCCAAAAGAATGTTCATAAACAAGGAATAATTGAGTGAATAACTCATGTTTATATAAATATATATATATAGCGGTTCAGTATGATGCATCACACAGCTAGCCGGTCATTTCTCGGCAAAAACCTTTTGTTTTCTTTTGATTTTTAATTACCTTATTTCCTATAGAAACAGAAAATAGTCAATGATTAAATCAAATAATAAAAAACTGACCAAAAGATAGAAACAAGCATGGTGCCTCGGGACATGACGGCTACACAGCTCAGCGGTCAGTTAAATCAGTAAATAATTGTCAAAAGATGGCGCAAAGCGGAGCTGCCACGGAAAAATCGCCACCTCGGCGAAATCGTCATTTTTCTCAAAACTCAAAATCAAAACCAGCCATAGAATCGTTTTCAAAATGCTACCATTAGAATTACCGCATCACTGGACGTTTCTTTCTGTTAACTCTTTCTTTGCTAATTTCAAATATTAAGCCTTTTACACATATATTTACCGAGATACAGCCAATTCAAATATCAAACTTATCATCATGTTTTCTTAACATATTATTAACAAAAATGAGTTGATGAGCAAGTAATAATAATTATAATGAGCCTAATAATAAATGGATATTAAAAAATTATGAATTTCTTTCTTCGTCATTTACGTAGATACTTTTTTATATCTTCAAGCCTATAACAGCCTACAATCACTGTGTAGAAAATTTCTCTGTCTACAATGTCATCAGAATGTTGGATATCCACTAGAGTGAGTCCTGCCTGAACCAGGATGTTGGATATCCACTGGAGAATCCTGCCTGAATCAGGATGTTCAATATCCACTGAAGAAAGTCCTAACAGAATCAGGATGTTGGATATCCACTGGAGAGAGTCCTGGTTGAATCAGGATATTCAATATCCACTGGAGAGAGCCCTGCCTGAATCAGGATGTTGGACGTCCACTAGAGAGAGTCCTGCCTGAAACAGGATATCGGATATCTACTGGATAGAGTCCTGCCAGAATCAGGATGTTGGATAATCACTGGTGAGAGTCCTGGTTGAATCAGGATGTTGGATATCCCCTGGAGAGAGTCCTGCATCAATCAGGATGTTGAATCTCCACTGGAGAGAGTCCTGCCAGAATCAGGATGTTTAATGTCCACTGGAGAGTCCTGCCTGAATCAGGATGTTGGATGTCCAGTGGAGAGAGTCCTGCCTGAATCATGATGCTAGATGTCCACTATGAGGAATTTGCCCTCATTATTTTAATCATATTGGATATCTCAGGATGATAGACATCCTACATTATAATCAGGATGTAGAATACCCACGAAGGAATCCGGCGGCTGTAACGAGTATATAGGAGTCCCACTGAGGAACAACATACCAGAATTATATCAAAGGAAAGCAGATATCTATAGATGCGATGCCTTCTACAATATTCAGAGTGCAGGATATCAACAGCTCTCAGATATGCTTTCATTGTCGTCAGGATCAGAGATATCCAAAAGAATGTTCATAAACAAGGAATAATTGAGTGAATAACTCATGTTTATATAAATATATATATATAGCGGTTCAGTATGATGCATCACACAGCTAGCCGGTCATTTCTCGGCAAAAACCTTTTGTTTTCTTTTGATTTTTAATTACCTTATTTCCTATAGAAACAGAAAATAGTCAATGATTAAATCAAATAATAAAAAACTGACCAAAAGATAGAAACAAGCATGGTGCCTCGGGACATGACGGCTACACAGCTCAGCGGTCAGTTAAATCAGTAAATAATTGTCAAAAGATGGCGCAAAGCGGAGCTGCCACGGAAAAATCGCCACCTCGGCGAAATCGTCATTTTTCTCAAAACTCAAAATCAAAACCAGCCATAGAATCGTTTTCAAAATGCTACCATTAGAATTACCGCATCACTGGACGTTTCTTTCTGTTAACTCTTTCTTTGCTAATTTCAATATTAAGCCTTTTACACATATATTTACCGAGATACAGCCAATTCAAATATCAAACTTATCATCATGTTTTCTTAACATATTATTAACAAAAATGAGTTGATGAGCAAGTAATAATAATTATAATGAGCCTAATAATAAATGGATATTAAAAAATTATGAATTTCTTTCTTCGTCATTTACGTAGATACTTTTTTATATCTTCAAGCCTATAACAGCCTACAATCACTGTGTAGAAAATTTCTCTGTCTACAATGTCATCAGAATGTTGGATATCCACTAGAGTGAGTCCTGCCTGAACCAGGATGTTGGATATCCACTGGAGAATCCTGCCTGAATCAGGATGTTCAATATCCACTGAAGAAAGTCCTAACAGAATCAGGATGTTGGATATCCACTGGAGAGAGTCCTGGTTGAATCAGGATATTCAATATCCACTGGAGAGAGCCCTGCCTGAATCAGGATGTTGGACGTCCACTAGAGAGAGTCCTGCCTGAAACAGGATATCGGATATCTACTGGATAGAGTCCTGCCAGAATCAGGATGTTGGATAATCACTGGTGAGAGTCCTGGTTGAATCAGGATGTTGGATATCCCCTGGAGAGAGTCCTGCATCAATCAGGATGTTGAATCTCCACTGGAGAGAGTCCTGCCAGAATCAGGATGTTTAATGTCCACTGGAGAGTCCTGCCTGAATCAGGATGTTGGATGTCCAGTGGAGAGAGTCCTGCCTGAATCATGATGCTAGATGTCCACTATGAGGAATTTGCCCTCATTATTTTAATCATATTGGATATCTCAGGATGATAGACATCCTACATTATAATCAGGATGTAGAATACCCACGAAGGAATCCGGCGGCTGTAACGAGTATATAGGAGTCCCACTGAGGAACAACATACCAGAATTATATCAAAGGAAAGCAGATATCTATAGATGCGATGCCTTCTACAATATTCAGAGTGCAGGATATCAACAGCTCTCAGATATGCTTTCATTGTCGTCAGGATCAGAGATATCCAAAAGAATGTTCATAAACAAGGAATAATTGAGTGAATAACTCATGTTTATATAAATATATATATATAGCGGTTCAGTATGATGCATCACACAGCTAGCCGGTCATTTCTCGGCAAAAACCTTTTGTTTTCTTTTGATTTTTAATTACCTTATTTCCTATAGAAACAGAAAATAGTCAATGATTAAATCAAATAATAAAAAACTGACCAAAAGATAGAAACAAGCATGGTGCCTCGGGACATGACGGCTACACAGCTCAGCGGTCAGTTAAATCAGTAAATAATTGTCAAAAGATGGCGCAAAGCGGAGCTGCCACGGAAAAATCGCCACCTCGGCGAAATCGTCATTTTTCTCAAAACTCAAAATCAAAACCAGCCATAGAATCGTTTTCAAAATGCTACCATTAGAATTACCGCATCACTGGACGTTTCTTTCTGTTAACTCTTTCTTTGCTAATTTCAATATTAAGCCTTTACACATATATTTACCGAGATACAGCCAATTCAAATATCAAACTTATCATCATGTTTTCTTAACATATTATTAACAAAAATGAGTTGATGAGCAAGTAATAATAATTATAATGAGCCTAATAATAAATGGATATTAAAAAATTATGAATTTCTTTCTTCGTCATTTACGTAGATACTTTTTTATATCTTCAAGCCTATAACAGCCTACAATCACTGTGTAGAAAATTTCTCTGTCTACAATGTCATCAGAATGTTGGATATCCACTAGAGTGAGTCCTGCCTGAACCAGGATGTTGGATATCCACTGGAGAATCCTGCCTGAATCAGGATGTTCAATATCCACTGAAGAAAGTCCTAACAGAATCAGGATGTTGGATATCCACTGGAGAGAGTCCTGGTTGAATCAGGATATTCAATATCCACTGGAGAGAGCCCTGCCTGAATCAGGATGTTGGACGTCCACTAGAGAGAGTCCTGCCTGAAACAGGATATCGGATATCTACTGGATAGAGTCCTGCCAGAATCAGGATGTTGGATAATCACTGGTGAGAGTCCTGGTTGAATCAGGATGTTGGATATCCCCTGGAGAGAGTCCTGCATCAATCAGGATGTTGAATCTCCACTGGAGAGAGTCCTGCCAGAATCAGGATGTTTAATGTCCACTGGAGAGTCCTGCCTGAATCAGGATGTTGGATGTCCAGTGGAGAGAGTCCTGCCTGAATCATGATGCTAGATGTCCACTATGAGGAATTTGCCCTCATTATTTTAATCATATTGGATATCTCAGGATGATAGACATCCTACATTATAATCAGGATGTAGAATACCCACGAAGGAATCCGGCGGCTGTAACGAGTATATAGGAGTCCCACTGAGGAACAACATACCAGAATTATATCAAAGGAAAGCAGATATCTATAGATGCGATGCCTTCTACAATATTCAGAGTGCAGGATATCAACAGCTCTCAGATATGCTTTCATTGTCGTCAGGATCAGAGATATCCAAAAGAATGTTCATAAACAAGGAATATTGAGTGAATAACTCATGTTTATATAAATATATATATATAGCGGTTCAGTATGATGCATCACACAGCTAGCCGGTCATTTCTCGGCAAAAACCTTTTGTTTTCTTTTGATTTTTAATTACCTTATTTCCTATAAAACAGAAAATAGTCAATGATTAAATCAAACAATAAAAAAACTGACCAAAAGATAGAAACAAGCATGGTGCCTCGGGACATGACGGCTACACAGCTCAGCGGTCAGTTAAATCAGTAAATAATTGTCAAAAGATGGCGCAAAGCGGAGCTGCCACGGAAAATCGCCACCTCGGCGAAATCGTCATTTTCTCAAAACTCAAAATCAAAACCAGCCATAAATCGTTTTCAAAATGCTACCATTATTTACCGA
>WNGS01052686.1:50903-66801 GCA_020271785.1 Procambarus virginalis
AATGAGAGTTAAGCAGTGAGAGTCAGTCATCAAAACAAAGTCTACAAAACATATTTTTTTCGGGGTGGGGGGGGGGGGTGGCGGTGGTCAACCAATTAATTTATTTTTTGTTAACCAAAGTTTTTTTATCAGGGGAGGGGAGTGGCTAGTGCAAGTGGTATGTTTTTAGTATTGTTATTATATTATGACCTAATGTTTAAAGATTCATTTATTATCAAGTAAACTCGGTACATCTAAATTTTAGAAAACTAATATATATATATATATATATATATATATATATATATATATATATATATATATATATATATATATATGTCGTACCTAGTAGCCAGAACGCACTTATCAGCCTACTATGCAAGGCCCGATTTGCCTTATAAGCCAAGTTTTACTGAATTAATATATTTTTTCTATTTTTTTTCTTATGAAATGATAAAGCTACCCATTTCATTATGTATGAGGTCAATTTTTTTTATTAGAGTTAAAATTAACGTAGATATATGACGAACCGAACCAACCCTACCTAACCTAACCTAACCTATCTTTATAGGTTAGGTTAGGTTAGGTAGCCGAAAAAGTTAGGTTAGGTTTGGTAGTCGAAAAACATTAATTCGTGAAAACTTGGCTTATTAGGAAATCGGGCCTTGCATAGTAGGCTGAGAAGTGCGTTCTGGCTACTAGGTACGACATATATATATTATATATATATATATATATATATATATATATATATATATATATATAATATATAATATATATATATATAATATATATATGTCGTACCTAGTAGCCAGAACGCACTTCTCAGCCTACTATGCAAGGCCCGATTTCCTAATAAGCCAAGTTTTCACGAATTAATGTTTTTTCGACTACCTAACCTAACCTAACTTTTTCGGCTACCTAACCTAACCTAACCTATAAAGATAGGTTAGGTTATATATATATATATATATATATATATATATATATATATATATATATATATATATATATTCGTACCTAGTAGCCAGAACACACTCTCACCCTACTATGCAAGGAACGATTTGCCTAATAAGCCAAGTTTACGTGAATTAATATATTTTCACAATTTTTTTCTTATGAAATAATAAAGCTACCCCATTTCATTATGTATGAGGTAAATTTTTTTTTATTGGAGATAAAATAACATAGATATATGACCGAACCTAACCAACCCTACCTAACCTAACCTAACCTATCTTATATGTTAGGTTAGGTAAGTCTGCTACAATAAGGGGCATAACTGGTAATCCCCTCACAGTGTTCAAGAGAGAACTGGATAAGCACCTCCAAAGGATACCTGATCAACCAGGCTGTGACTCATACGTCAGGCTGCGAGTATATATGTTGTACCTAGTAGCCAGAACGTCGTACTCGGCCTATTATGCAAGGCCCGATGGTAGTCGGCATAATTCTAATAATAAGCTTAAAGATTGCTCTAAATATGGTTATTCCTTACGCGATATCAGCAGCTGGTTTACAAGTGCAGAGACCTCTTGGTGAGGATGAGGTAAACAACCATACAATAATACCACACGAACTTTAAATCAAATCCATGATTACTTCCATTGGTTATTTTTCATATACAGGATCATTCTATTTTTATTATCCCTGCGAGGATCCCCAGATATCCTATCCGTTTTTTAATTAAAAAGTTTAATAAAGTAGATATATAGTAGCCAGAATGCACTTCTCGGCTTACTGTTTAAAGCTTGATTTGCCTAATAGGCCAAGTTTTTCTGAATTTATATATTTTTTCACAAATTTTATCTAATGAAATGATAAAGCTAAACAAGGGTGTGTAAAAAATAAAATGAATATTTTTTTATATTTTGCAGGAGTCGCTGTCACCAACTGCACTGCCACATACATCTGCGTGAACTAAGTGAATCCCGTAGTTTCTACCCTTCAGCCTCCTATATTATCATCATTTTTGTTTCCAGACGAGGATGAAAAAAATTGAAGTTGCTGCTGCTGCCACTACTACCACCTCGACTTCAATACCTCCGCCGTCAATGTCCCCACCATCATTACCCCTCCCCTCGTATTATTTGATATAACTAAAATTAAGTGGAAGGTTTTAAAAAAGTGGAACTAATCATTAAAATAAAAGTTTTCAGTAACTATTATCGCTAAATACAAATTAAATTTTGGCAAGAAGTATATAAGTAATAAAAATTTAGAATTTCACTTAACTATTCCATTCATTTATCAAAAACGAGTACAGTAATAAGTATAATGACGTCGTCAGTAAATGAAATGATCAACTATATTTTATTCTTTAGAAAAGAATATGATGCTGTAAAACTTAAAAATATTTTACTATTTTTTTATTCAAATAATGATATCCTAACTACCAAAAAAATATTGGCATGATGAGAGTTGGCCACGTGAATTATTACAATTAATTCTTCTCCAAATAAAATGGATATTTTCTATAATTACAGCACGAAAGACGAACACCTTACTTCTATTTTTGAATGTCTTGATTACCTGGAAACCAAAGGTAGATTACCGAAACCTTCAATAGATTTGGGTAAATATCCCCAATATGAATTAACCACCCATATAACTGCTATTGAGGTGCTAACTAAATTGTCGAGGCTTCAAGATAGTGTGGATCATTTACAAAATGTTGCCTTGCGACTAACGGAAGAAGTATGTAACTCTGAAATACAGAAAATGATAACTAAACTTGTTAAATCTACCTACCATCGGCCAGAGTCCAGTACTGCACTTAGGCTCCCTTTCTAATGTAAAAAAAATATGTGAATTAATTGGTTTGGCATTACATTACAATGTAAGAGATTCATCAATGGTTTTCATTTATACTTTTAGTATTTGCTCCCAACTTTAGATTTATTTATTTAAAAAATAATAAACAAGTATTTTATAATATAATCAATTCAATAAAATTGAAGGTTTTCATTGAAGCTGTTCTTATTTTCACATACAAAATACTAAACAGTGCTTTATGTCTCTTGTCGATAACCTTCGTCTTGTATAATAAAATGACAGATTTCTTCCTTTTTTCCCGTTTGAATGAGGTCCATAAAGAGATGGGGATTTTGGGTTATGAAAAGTATGTCTAGTACCTTTTCTACATAAAATGATCCATATTTTTTAACCATTATTCGAGCAATTAATTCCGTACGATGCGAATTAAAATGATAAATTCTGTCAAGGTTTTTGGGGTAAATACTACATATATCATCACACTTTTATCACCATCACTGAAAACCCGAAATATAATATTACGACCATCCCATTATTACAATATTCGGATAACCTATTACGACATTGGTTGGGTACCTATAAATTATAACTCGGTTATGAGGATATGGATATAAATGTAAACAATAGGGTCTATGTTCATCATCCTGCGATTAACGTAGTTAAGCCATTTTTTATTTTTCAACCATGCTTCGTAATCTCTCACATCTCGGGTTAATTTCTAACGTCTATTTTAAACATCAAGTGCCTGAAAAAATAATGCCGATTAAAAATAGTGTTTTAGGAATATAAGATTTTTCAGCGAAGCCTGATCAGCTTTGCAACATGATGATGGAATGATATTCCGTCTGCCATCATAATCTCTCTCAGAGCTTCTCGTTCCTGTTTGGAAGCTTGTATCATCATCAGAAATATCGAAGGATCTTTGGCGTAGGATCTATATCCCTTGACAGGCATTATTAAGTAATCTGGATCATTGGGGTATTCAAAATTATGTTCACAGAACATGATGCTTCTTTGGTCAATGTTAGACAAGAGTTCCACAAACATATAGGACTAATAATTTCCTTCCTCAATTACGACTCGCAGTATAAATTGTAATTGGGATGCCGCAGGATATCCTTCTTGAGTAGATCCCATCCATATTGTTATAGCATAAACATTTACAATTTGGGGGTTATCTCTTCTAATTATAGTAAAAGATTTAAACCCGGGAAACATTGATACCATTAAGTCGAAGGGTATAAAAAAAGGGAACTAATCATTAAAAGTACATACAACTTTCAGCAACTATTGTTGCTAATTAGAAATTAAATTTTGGCAAGAAGTATAAAAGTAGTAATAAAATCTTTTTCCATTCATCCATTCTTTTACAAAAAAACGAGTACAGTAATAAGTATAATGACGTCGTTAGTAATTGAAATGATCAACTATATTTTATTCTTTAGAAAAGAATATGATGCTGCAAAACTTAAAAATATTTTAGTATTTTTTTATTCGAATGATGAACTCATAGCTACCAAAAAAATATTGGCATCATGTAATAATGATGAAATGTGGCCATTTGGAGTACAAGAATTTAATTATACTGATTCGATGGATGACGAGGATAAATGCCGAACCAAAGATGAACACATTACAGATATTTTAAAAGGCCTTGATTACCTGGAAACCAAAGGTAGATTACCGAAACCTTCAATAGATTTGGGTAAATATCCCCAATATGAATTAACCACTTATTTAACTGTTATTGAGGTGCTAACTAAATTGTCGAGGCTTCAAGATACTGTGGATCATTTATAAAATGTTGCCTTGCGACTAACGGAAGAAGTACGTAACTCTGAAATACAGAAAATGATAACTGAACTTGTTAAATCTACCTACCATCGGCCAGAGTCCAGAACTGCACTTAGGCTCCCTTTCTAATGTAAAAAAAATATGTAAATTAATTGGTTTGGCATTACATTACAATGTAAGAGATTCATCAATGGTTTTTATTTATACTTTTAGTATTTGCTCCAAACTTTAGTTTGATTTATTTATTTTAAGAATAATAAACAAATATATTTTATAATATAATCAATTCAGTAAAGTTGAAAGTTTTCATTGAATTTGTTTCTCTTGTCGCCGTCCATAAAAAGTGAATTTATAGAATAAAAGGTTAATAGTTGTTTCATCTGCCACTGCTCTTTCCCATGATCGGATCATTAGATTCCGTTGGACTTCGTTGATTAACTGGCTTTTCAAAAAATGAGGAATACTAGGGTTTGTGTTGATTGCTCTACGTAAGCAGGCCAAGGTCAAATATCCCATTCTAGTAGTATCCAAAAAAGAATTCACAAATTTATTGACACACATTACCTGTAAACTATTTGGGTTGTTGGTATTTTTACATGGTGGTAGTGATGACGATGATGATAAACCTTCGTCTTGTATAATAAAACGACAGATTTGTTCCTTTTCTCCTGTTTGAATGAGGTCCATAAAGAGATGGGGATTTTGGATTATGAAAAGTATGCTTCGTACCTTTTCTACATAAAATGATCCATGTTTTTTAACCACTATTCGAGCAATTAATTCGCTACGAGACCAATTTAAATGATTCTGTCAAGGTTTCTTTGGTTAATACTACATATATCATCACATTTTTTTTACCATCACTGAAAACCTGAAATATATAATTATTAGCATTCCATTTATTAGAATAACGGGGTAACTCAAAACGAGATCTACGTTTATAGTTGGGGTCCCTATAAATTATATCTTGACGAGGCTCGTCTCTTGATTCATAATGTAAACAATAGGGTCTATGTTGAATCATCCTGTGATTAACGTAGTTAAGCCATTTTTTGTTTTTCAACCATGCTTCGTAATCTCTCACATCTCGAGTTAATTTCCAAGGTATATTTTTAAACATCATGTAACTGAAATAATAATGTCGATCAAAATAGTGTTTTAAGAATATAAGCTTTTTCAGAGCAGCCTGATCAACTTTGCTAAATGACGATGGAATCGATATTCCGTCTGCTATCCTGTCCTTCCCGACCATCCTGTCATTCCAGACCATACTGTCCTTCCCGACCATACTGTCCTTCCCGACCATCCAGTCCTACCCAACCATCCTGTCCTTCCCTACCATCCTGTCCTTCCCGACCATCCTGTCCTTCCCGACCATCCTCTCCTTCCCGACCATCCTGTCCTTCCCGACCATCATGTCCTTCCCGACCATCCAGTCCTTCCCGACCAGCCTGTCCTTCCCGACCATCCAGTCCTTCACGACCATCCTCTCCTTCCCGACCATCCTGTCCTTCCCGACCATACTGTCCTTCCCGACCATCCTGTCCTTCCCGACCAAACTGTGCTTCCCGACCATCCTGTAATTCCCGACCATCCTCTCCTTCCCGAACATCGTGTCCTTCCTGAGCATACTGTCCTTCCCGACCATCCTCTCCTTCCAGAACATACTGTCCTTCCAGACCATACTGTCCTTACCGACCATACTGTCCTTCCCGACCATCCTCTCCTTCCCGACCATCCTGTCCTTCCCGACCATACTGTCCTTCCCGACCAACCTGTCCTTCCCTTCCATCCTGTCCTTCCCGACCATCCTGTCCTTCCTGACCATCCTCTCCTTCCCGACCATCCTGTCCTTCCCGACCATCATGTCCTTCCCGACCATCCAGTCCTTCCCGGCCATCCTGTCCTTCCCGACCATACTGTCCTTCCCGACCAACTTGTCCTTCCCTTCCATCCTGTCCTTCCCGACCATCCTGTCCTTCCTGACCATCCTCTCCTTCCCGACCATCCTGTCCTTCCTGACCATCCTGTCCTCCCGACCATCCAGTCCTTCCCGACCATCCTGTCCTTCCCGACCATCCAGTCCTTCACGACCATCCTCTCCTTCCCGACCACCCTGTCCTTCCCGACCATACTGTCCTTCCCGACCAAACTGTCCTTCCCGACCATCCTCTCCTTCCCGACCATCATGTCCTTCCCGACCATCCAGTCCTTCCCGACCATCCTGTCCTTCCGACCATCCTCTCCTTCCCGACCATCCTGTCCTTCCCGACCATCCTCTCCTTCCCGACCATCATGTCCTTCCCGACCATCATGTCCTTCCCGACCATCCAGTCCTTCCCGACCATCCTGTCCTTCCCGACTAAACTGTCCTTCCCGACCATACTGTCCTTCCCGACCATCAGGTACTTAGCGACCATCCTGTCCTTCCTTACCATCATTTCCTTCCCAACCATCGTGTCCTTCCCGACCATCCTGTCTTTCCCGACCATGCTGTCCTTCCCGACCATACTGTCTTTCCCGACCATCCTGTCCTTCCCTACCATCCTGTCCTTCCCGACTATCCTTTCCTTCCCGACCATGCTCTCCTTCCCGACCATCCTGTCCTTCCGACCATCCTGCCCTTCCGACCATCCTGTCCTTCCCTACCATCCTGTCCTTCCCGACAATTCTGTCCTTCCCGCCCACACTGTCCTTCCCGACTATCCTGTCCTTCTCGACCATCCTGTCCTTCCCTACCATCCTGTCCTTCCCGACCATACTGTCTTTCCCGACCATCCTCTCCTTCCCGACATTCCTGTTCTTCCCGACAATCCGGTCCTTCCCGACAATCCTGTCCTTCCCGACCACACTGTCCTTCCCGACCATCCTGTCCTTCCCTACCATCCTGTCCTTCCCGACTATCCTTTCCTTCCCGACCATGCTCTCCTTCCCGACCATCCTGTCCTTCCGACCATCCTGCCCTTCCCGACCATCCTGTCCTTCCCTACCATCCTGTCCTTCCCGACAATCCTGTCCTTCCCGCCCACACTGTCCTTCCCGACTATCCTGTCCTTCCCGACCATCCTGTCCTTCCCTACCATCCTGTCCTTCCCTACCATCCTGACCTTCCCGACCATCGTGTCCATCCCGACCATCCTTTCTTTCCAGTCAATACTGTCCTTCCCGACCATCCTGTCATTCCCGACCATACTTTCCTTCCCGACCATACTGTCCTTCCCGACCATCCTGGCTTTCCCGGCTATCCTCTCCTTCCCGACCATCCTGTCCTTTCGGACCATCCTGTCCTTCCCGACTATCCGGTCCTTCCCGACCATCCACTCCTTCCCGACCATCCTCTCCTTCCCGACCATCCTGTCCATCCCGACCATTCTGTCCTTCCCGACCATCCTGTCCTTCCCGACCATCCTGTCATTCCAGATCATACTGTCCTTCCCGACCATACTGTCCTTCCCGACCATACTGTCCTTCCCGACCATCCTGTCCTTCCCGACCATCCTCTCCTTCCCGACCATCCTGTCCTTCCCGACCATCATGTCCTTCCCGACCATCCTGTCCTTAGCGACCATTCTGTCCTTCCCGACCATACTGTCCTTCCCGACCATTCTGTCCTTCCCGACCATCCTGTCCTTCCCGACCATCTTGTCCTTCCTGACCATCATGTCCTTCCCGACCATCCTCTCCTTCCCGACCATCCTGTCCTTCCCGACCATTCTCTCTTTCCCGACCATCCTCTCCTTCCCGACCATCCTGTCCTTCCCGACCATCCTGTCATTCCAGATCATACTGTCCTTCCCGACCATCTGGTCCTTCCCGACCATCCGGTCCTTCCCGACCATCCTGTCCTTCCCGACCATCCTGTCCTTCCCGACCATCCAGTCCTTCACGACCATCCTCTCCTTCCTGACCATCCTGTCCTTCCCGACCATACTGTCCTTCCCGACCATCCTGTCCTTCCCGACCAAACTGTCCTTCCCGACCATCCTGTCCTTCCCGACCATTCTCTCCTTCCCGAACATCGTGTCCTTCCCGAACATCCTGTCCTTCCCGACCATCCTCTCCTTCTCGACCATCCTGTCCGTCCCGACCATACTGTCCTTCCTGACCATCCTGTCCTTAGCGACAATCCTGTCCTTCCTTACCATCCTTTCCTTCCCGACCATCGTGTCACTCCCGACCATCCTGTCCTTCCCGACCATACTGTCCTTCCCGACCATACTGTCTTTCCCGACCATCCTGTCCTTCCCTACCATCCTCTCCTTCCCGACTATCCTGTCCTTCCCGACTATCCTGTCCTTCCCGACCATGCTCTCCTTCCCGACCATCCTGTCCTTCCCGACCATCCTGCCCTTCCCGACCATCCTGTCCTTCCCTACCATTCTGTCCTTCCCGACCATTCTCTCTTTCCCGACCATCCTCTCCTTCCCGACCATCCTGTCCATCCCGACCATCCTGTCCTTCCTGACCACACTGTCCTTTCCGACCATCCTGTCCTATCCTACCATCCTGTCCTCCCCGACCATCCTGTCCTTCCCGACCATCCTCTCCTTCCCGACCATCCTGTCCTTCCCGACCATCCTATCCTTCCCGACCATCCAGTCCTTCCCGACTATTAGTCCTTCCCGACTATCCAGTCCTTCACGACCATCCTCTCCTTCCTGACCATCCTGTCCTTCCCGACCATACTGTCCTTCCCGACCATCCTGTCCTTCCCGACCAAACTGTCCTTCCCGACCATCCTGTCATTCCCTACCATCATCTCCTTTCCGAACATCGTGTCCTTCCTGACCATCCTGTCCTTCCCGACCATACTGTCCTTCCCGACCATCCTGTCCTTCCCGACCAAACTGTCCTTCCCGACCATCCTGTCATTCCCTACCATCTTCTCCTTCCCGAACATCGTGTCCTTCCCGAACATCCTGTCTTTCCCGACCATCCTCTCCTTCCCGACCATCCTGTCCGTCCCGACCATACTTTCCTTCCCGACCATCCTGTCCTTAGCGACCATCCTGTCCTTTCTTACCATCCTTTCCTTCCCGACCATCGTGTCCTTCCCGACCATCCTGTCCATCCCGACCATCCTGTCATTCCCGACCATACTGTCCTTCCCGACCATCCTGTCCTTACCGACCATCCGGTCCTTCCCGACCATCCTGTCATTCCCGACCTTTCTGTCCTTCCCGACCATCCTATCCTTCCCGACCATGATGCCCTTCTCGACCATCCTGTCCTTCTCGACCATCGTGTCCTTCCCGACCATCCTGTCCTTCCCCAGCAAACACAAATCATCTAGAAAACGTTCGTCTATCTCTTCCCATAGGCGTGGGAATGATTTACATTGAGAATGATGCAGGAGAGCCTTTGAGAAACTTTTAATCAAAAAATCCAAACACTTAGATTTTATAATAAATTGTTTTTCTACAACTATTTTGTTCCTAATGTATTACAAATAGTTTTTACATGTTTAAATATAAAATTTATGGCGTTTTTTGTAAAATTCATTAATAAATTGTGAATGATATTTATTGGCTGAATGAAACCTTCAAAATCCATTTAGTTATAATATATGTTCAGAAAAAAGTAGTTTTCCATATTTTCTAAAAATCGCTCTTTTTAACACAATTTGACTCCTTATGCATTGCACTAAACAATAATATCGTGTTTAAATATAAAATTTTTGTATCATTCCCTAAAATAATTTATATAAATTATAAAAGTTGCTGGAAAGTGGTGTGAAAGAATCTGAAAACGTTTTGTTGTCTTATATTGGCGTGTTCCTATTAACTATGTCTCAAGTGCACAGTTTATTAAACAAGAAGATTAACATTCGTCAACCCTTAAAATCTTATATGTTATCTTGCTGTTTCAAAATGGGTTAATCTTTAAAAACAGTATCTATATTACAAATGGTGTTTTCACTTACTCAAACATTGTATGGTTTATTATTCTACACATATTTCTAATGATTCTTAGATGTTTACATTCTCTGAAGTATAATTGTGAAGGCTGTGTCCATCACTCTCACCACAGATTCTTAAACTCCTCTGCATGTTCAACTATAATTGTTTCCATTCTGAATCTCCATGGACATTTGTATCCAAAATGAAATAAATGTGGTTTCCTTCAGCAGCCAGTATATTTCTCATTCATTTCCACAGATTCCAACATGGTAGGGGATTTACAAATATTTGGATATTATATTGTTATCTATTAAATGAATGCATTTCCATATTATAAGAAAAATACATGTTTATGATAAATGTTTTCTGTGATACAACATTGGTATGCTGTTTTTTCTTTAAACCCCACACTGAACTAAATCACGAAAGTATATATTGTTTATTAAGAAGCGCCACCACTGACAGCCACTTAAGTGCTCACATCAATTATAACTCTATAAGAAATAACAGACAAGCCATGCCCAACTGTCGATCAACATTGACGCTGCACACACTCAGGCACCGCGACTCAAAGTTGCCACTCATCTGTCATGTGAAGAGAGAAAACTGTGTGGGTGGTGTACAATCACCACCCCACAACACCCTGTACATTCACCACCCCACACCACCCTGTACATTCAACCACCCACACCACCCTGTACATTCACCACCACACCACCATCCTGTACATTCACCACCCCACACCACCCTGTACAATTCACCACCCCACACCACCCTGTACATCACCACCCCACACACCCTGTACATTCACCACCCTGTACAATCACCACCCCACACCACCTGTACAATCACCACCCCACACCACCCTGTACAATCACCACCACACTGGAGAGAAAAGAGACTTCGTGACAACCCATCAACATGGGTTCAGGGAGGGTAAATTTGCCTTACAGGATTGATAGAATTCTACGATCAGGTGACAAGAATTAAGCAAGAAAGAGAAGGGTGGGCGGACTGCATTTTTTGGACTGTCGGAAAGCCTTTGACACAGTACCCCATAAAAGGTTGATGCATAAGCTGGAGAAACAGGCAGGAGTAACAGGTAGGGCGCTCCAGTGGATAAGGGAGTACCTAAGCAATAGGAAGCAGAGAGTTACAGTGAGGGGTGAGACCTCAGACTGGCGTGAAGTCACCAGTGGAGTCCCACAGGGCTCTGTACTTGGACCTATCCTGTTTCTGATATACGAATGATCTCCCAGAGGGTATAGACTCATTCCTCTCAATGTTTGCTGACGACGCCAAAATTATGAGAAGGATTAAGACAGAGGAGGACAGCTTGAGACTTCAAGAAGACCTGGACAAGCTGCAGGAATGGTCGAACAAATGGCTGTTAGAGTTTAACCCAAGCAAATGTAATGTAATGAAGATAGGGGTAGGAAGCAGGAGACCAGATACAAGGTATCATTTGGGAGATGAAATACTTCAAGAGTCAGAGAGAGAGAAAAGACCTGGGGGTTGATATCACGCCAGACCTGTCCCCTGAAGCTCATATCAAGAGGATAACATCAGCAGCATATGCCAGGTTGGCTAACATAAGAACGGCCTTTAGAAACTTGTGTAAGGAATCTTTCAGAACATATATACCACATATGTCAGACCAATCCTGGAGTATGCGGCTCCAGCATGGAGTCCCTATCTAGTCAAGCATAAGACTAAACTGGAAAAGGTTCAAAGGTTTGCCACCAGACTAGTACCCGAGCTGAGAGGTATGAGCTACGAGGAGCGACTGCAGGAATTAAACCTCACTTCGTTGGAAGACAGAAGAGTTAGGGGGACATGATCACCACATTCAAGATTCTCAGGGGAATCGACAGGGTTGATAAAGACAGGCTGTTTAACACAAGGGGCACACGCACTAGGGACACAGGTGGAAGCTGAGTGCCCAAATGAGCCACAGAGATATTAGAAAGAACTTTTTTAGTGTCAGAGTGGTTGACAAATGGAATGCATTAGGAAGCGATGTGGTGGAGGCTGACTCCATACACAGTTTCAAATGTAGATATGATAGAGCCCATAGGCTCAGGAAAACTGTACACCTGTTGATTGACGGTTGAGAGGCGCAGGCGGGACCAAGAGCCAGCGCTCAACCCCCGCAGCAACCTAGGTGAGTACAACTTAGGTGAGTACACCCAACACACACACACACACACACAACAAACACAATTGCACATTTACGGGTATTGCTATGGCCCGTGGCTCACCTCATCTTGGCAGGCTGTATCGTCGACCATCACACTTACATATCCATGCACGTAGTAGTCGCCGTGGAGCCCATAGTAAAGGAAGCTAGCAACAAATTTAAAGAACTGGTGTTCCCAGCTGCAACAGGCCACCCTGCCACCCCGCCCAGCCACTCCCAACCTTCAAGGCCTCGTGCGTCAAATGGACTTCAACGTCTTGCGTAATACAAAACAAACCAGTGGGAGACCAGTGATTCAACGAGATTAGCACATTACGCAAGCCACTTACGAACTGTTACACTCTTTCCTCAATCTTTGACGTCTTTATGGGTTTCTCTTATAATTCACAGCTTTCACAAATCCATGAAAAACTTCCTTCACTGTTGTTACACATTGTTATATGACAGCCTCCTGGTGCTTATCGTAGCTCATCTACTGTTTTAATAAGTTGGTGTACTTCACAAAGCCGGCCAAAGTTTGAGAAAATGAACTACAGGGTTTCGTAAGTACTTGCCGTAAGTGCTTTCGTGAATATCTGGCCCTCAGAGCGTTAACGGCCTGAATTGACATCGCGTCTGTCTGTTTTTTTCTGGTTCCTGGTCTGTCTGTCTGTCTGTCTGTCCTGCTCTTCCTGTCTAGTGTCCTATCCGTTCCGTCTGTATATTCCTCCGGTCACGTCCGCTCGTGTCTATGCCGTCCGTCCGTCTAGTTCCTTCCGTCCGTCTACCGTCTTCCGTCCGTCTATCCCGTCAGTCGCCGTCTATCCCCGTTCCCGTAAATCGGTCTATTCCGTTCCGGGTACTCCAGTTCGATCCGCTTCCGTCCGTCTAATACCGCTCCTGATCACTATTTCTCTCGTCCGTCCGTCCGTCCTCTCTCTATTACTGAAGTGGTTTGATGATAATCCCCCAAAGCTAACGAGGCCGGTGCTGCCTTGGGCTTGGCACCCACCAAGCGCCCCAAAATAACTACCGCACATAACACAGTGTGATATAAATCTAATGAGCCCCCCCTCCACCCATTTGGACGTATTAAGGAACGTTTGCTCTATCAACCCCGTCCAAAACTGACGGGTGGTGGTGAGTTATAACTTGCTGCCGTCATGATTCGTCATTCTCGCATTCTCAACACTTTGGAACCAGTACTGGAGCTTGGGGGCCTCAACAGGGAAGGAGAACAACTCTCGATACCGCTTTCAGGTAAGCTCCGAGGTAGCTCGTACGAACACGTTCAACACGAGTTCTCCACTTGTTTTAAACTTCACAGCTTGGCAATGATGGGAATTTAGCATGTGGAATTGAGTTAGTTGTGGATAACGGCATGTTTGTGTGGGGTCGTGATTGGCTGAACATCAACACGACGTCTACTAGCCAATGTTCAAGAGCCACGAATAGCTTAGGCGCGAACATCATACTACCCACGAAAGCTAAGTCAATCAACCCAGCGAAGCTAGCATCAATAGCCACGAAGATAGCTAATCAATACTTCGAGGTGTAGCCAAAATGAATCTCCAGGCCCTCAGCCAGTCTCTATATCCAATACCAGTGCATTCCACACATCACTATTCAGTCACACCAACTATTGAATCAACGGATCATCCCTCCACTCACCCCACGCACGCACACACACCCACCCACCCCCCACACACACACACACCCACCCACCCACCCCACACACACACACACCACTGCCAACCAAGGAACCAATCTTATCAAAACAAAAGATTCAACTGGCATTTCAACCACCACTTTCTTAACCTGGAATAATTCTCTTCTTTCGTAAATCCACTATCGTCGCCAATTTTTCTTACCTCCCCCCCCTGCGCACCCCACACCTTAGCTCTGACCCTGCAATAGAAACGATAATATCTTGAACCAATATAACTTTTGATTTCTTCACCAATATTCTAACCTCACGACAGTTATGGACCCGGTCGCGCAAAAGTTGAATAAAGGCATTTTAACATCATACACGCACGCGCCAAACAAGCAAATGAAACTTTAAACGAATATATTAACGTTTCTTAAGGAGGTTTATAGTTTAACAACCCTTCCGCCCCCCCCCCCACCAACCCAACCCTCACTAGACCCCACCCCCAGGGAATAGCTTGTGAGTTTAACCGTAATAACAAAGTATACATTACATAGAACTAAACTAACATAGAATATTTTTCCTAAATAAGGTTTGACCAGCCCTCTTACCCCACACCACCACCCTGTGTACAACCCTTTCGCTCATTGTGTACACCCTTCTGCTCATGTGTGCCAGTCGCTCACCCTCATGTCCTTGGTCGTCCCACTCCTCGGGGGGCCGCCCAGTGGGTTGCACACTTCTAACCGCCCTCGGCCCATGGCACGCAGTCAGCCACCACGCCGTCCGGGGGTGGGCGATCCCCATGTACACACAGCCGACCACCCTCGCCCCGGCATCTGTACAGGCACTACAGCCGTCCACCCCTTCGGACCGTCCCAGGGGGGTGGGTTGCCACCCAACAGCCCTGAACACCGGCGTCGGCCCGGAGGCATGGTTCACACAGCCTTCCACCCGTTCGCCGGCCCATGGGTCGCACACGACAGCCGACCACGCCGGTCGGCCACATGTGCACACAGCCGTCCACCCTCGGCCCCCATGTGCACACACAGCCGACCGCCCTCGGCCCCCATGTGCACACAGTCGTCCACCCTCGGCCCTCATGTGCACACAGTCGTCCACCCTCGGCCCTCATGTGCACACACAGCCGACCGCCCTCGGCCCCCATGTGCACACACAGCCCTCCACCCTCGGCCCCCATGTACACACAGCCGACCACCCTCGTCCCCATGTTCACACACGCCGACCACCTCGGCCCCATGTGCACACACAACCAAGCCGACCACCCCGGCACCCATGTGCACACGCCGTCCACCCTCGGCCGCCCATGGACACACAGCGTCCACCCTCGCCCCCATGTGCACGACAGCCGTCCAACCTCGGCCAACATTCTCCAGATGTTTAGTCACACCTTGTTTACTCTCAAATACTCAACCCACCACCACCACCACCACATCACCATCATAGCCGCAAACACTTTTCAACAAACTCCCTCTGTATAGATTCACTTGGACCATGGGAGCCTCGAACCCACGACCACAGAGGTGGAATACTGGTGTTCTAACAACAAGCTATCGAACACACCCACAACAAGAACGGGTATAGCTAGCCGGACTCTCA
>WNGS01052686.1:109162-126915 GCA_020271785.1 Procambarus virginalis
ATATATATAATTACTTTCCAATATTAATAATTAATTAAAAACCAAAGCAAATAAATGTATTGTGAACAAGCCCTTCTAATCAATCATGTTTCACGTGCAGGTGAAACTATATGTGTTGATTATGTTCCTGGTGATAGATATATATATATATATATATATATATATATATATATATTATATATATATATATATATATATATATATATATATATATATATATATATATATATAATATATATATATATATATATATATATATATATATATATTTTGATTCAATTCTATCACAAATGTATAATAAAAAATTCAGATGACTATAAATCTTAGCTAATAATTAATTCGCTATTTGTTGCTAGGGCAGATCATCTCGAGAAAGTATTAGAATTAAATATTTAAAGGATTTAAAAAATATGAACAAAAAAGAGGGACTTTTCATGAATATAGATATGGAACATATAAATAATGAAGATTTTAACACCAAAAAATTCCTGGATTATATTATTTACCCCTGAGACATAATCTAATAAGACAATTATTTATAGCTTATAAGTTATATAAGTTAATAAATGATAATATTGATGATTCCCACATTAAATTTAATTATCCGCACAATCTTAGCAGAAGACGGTTAATTTATTCGAAAATTTACGATATGTCAGGATTAACAGCTAATTATAAATTTGTCTGGTATGAAAATTTTTTCACACAATTTGACAATCAGGATATTGTAATTGACAAAGATTTTGGGGTATATGCCCCATTTAAAATTGAAGAGGCCAAAATGATAATATATATTAACACTGTGGTAGATTTATGGATTTTTCTTTTAGACGGGGTAAGAAATGTTAAACGAAGGTATAAACAAAGTTTAAATGAGTATATTATTAGAAATTGTTTAACTTATGAACAAACATTAAAAGTAAACAAAAAATCAATTACAAATATTGATATGTACATTAAAATTGATGAAGTCATGAGATATGATGAGAATATCATTGAGCGTCTTATTACTAATTATGAAAAAAATGATAATTGGTCAAAACTAAGAAATATATCACTATCTATAGCATGGGGCATGCATTGTGATTTATTAGAACAATTTACTGATATTATTAATAAAATAAAAAATCCAATAGAACCAATACCAAGACATGCAAAATATTATTCTTATCTTTCCCCTGATTATGCAGTAACTAAAATGATGGCTTACCTCTCACAAAAAAGGGAAAATATTAATATTTGGAATAATCAGTACAAAAATTATTATATTAATAATAATGGTATTATTAAAAGAGGAAAACTCGGGGGTGTTGGAAGATAAAGTTGAAGAAGGGGAGGTAGTGGAGGTGGAGGAGGTGAAGGACGGTCAAGAGGAAGAAGAAGAAGAAGACGAAGATTACATTTGTACAACATATCAATAATGAAATAATGATGAGAGATATTTTTTAAAGGTTATGTCAGTTTGTTCAATCCTCTCCCGATTTTTATTCTGTTACAATTTCCCAATCATAACACATAACACCTTGATGATATTCTCTCTATGTCATTGATAATATATCTTTGTGGTTCCAGTACCAATACATATTAGTAGATTTGTACTACTATGACAGCTGTAAATTCGTCGTTACTAGCCACGCACTTTATGAGCTCAACATTTTCCTTCTTAGTCAATCATGAACATGCAAGAAAAATATAGAAAAATGGCAACCTATTGTATGTAGCTTGTCGTCTTTGGTAATACTATATAGATCTAGTAGTATAAAAATAATTCTTTATTCCTCACATAAGTTTTGTCCACCTTTAAAATATTACTTTGGTAGTTAAATACCTTTGACCTTCATTTTGTGTAGGTAAATGTTTTACAAAGACTTCACAGCCTTTATTTATTATTCAATTTACAGTGAAACTTACACATTGTAAAGTTTATGCCTCTAAAAAACACAGGTAGCTTTTCATATCTATATAGATTTATTGGTTTTATAAATATTGATAAACATCATTTTGTTACATACGTTTTTGGGAAACTTTTAAAATCTCTATTGTTGCACTAGGCAACATTTTGTAAATGATCCACACTAACTAGACTCTGGCCGATGGTAAGTAGAGTTTAACAAGTTCAGTTATCATTTTATCTATTTCAGAGTTACATACTTCTTCCGCTAGTCGCAAGGCAACATTTTGTAAATGATCCACAGTATCTTGAAGCCTCGACAAATTAGTTAGCACCTCAATAACAGTTAAATAAGTGGTTAATTCATATTGGGGATATTTACCCAAATCTATTGAAGGTTTTGGTAATCTACCTTTGGTTTCCAGGTAATCAAGGCCTTTTAAAATATCTGTAACGTGTTCGTCTTTGGTGCTGTATTTATCCTCCCTATCCATCGAATCTGGATCATTAAATCCTACTCCATATGGCCACATTTCATCATTATTACATGATGCCAATATTTATTTGGTAGCCAGGAGTTCATCATTTGAATAACAAAATACTAAAACATTTTTAAGTTTTGCAGCATCATATTCTTTTCTAAAGAATAAAATATCGTTGATTATTTCATTTACTGACGACGTCATTATACTTATTACTGTACTCGTTTGTGGGAGTATGCCTCCCAAGATCCTCCCACAGTTGACTTGAATGGCTCATTGCAGTGCACAGTGCACTGATCTTCGTGCACAAAGCCTATTTCCCTTAATCCTGGATAGTTTTCTGGCATGTTGGGTATCTCCAGAATGCCCACTTAACCAGGAACACTGTTAAAATACGTAGGCCGCCGTATGTCTAGGCAGGAAGTAGATACAGGGAGCTAAGTATACTTGCTACCAAAGGGTCAGTGAGTACATGGCTGGTGCCCGCTGAGACAGAGGGGAAGGCGCCAGCAGCGTCTGACCTCTGGGGTCAACCAGCGCGATCGGAATAACAGCTATGACGTGTTCATGACGTCACTCCTGCTACTGCTCATCGAACGAGCTAATATGATTGGTTCCCGCTCATTTGCTGCAATGCTATTGGTCAAATTGTAACTTCCTTTGTCTTGTGTGCCACGAGATGCCCGGCACCCTTGCAAACTCATTCACGTGAGAGAGACCATACGAAGAGGACGTGTTCTGTTCTAACGGCCAATAGACTGATCACCGTCTATCCCTCACCGTCAAGTTAACTCAGCGTCTTTGCGATATACCACACACTCGCCAGAATCACGAGTGGGAATATATTGTTTAGAAGCCTAAAGTGACAAATCTCCAGAGTGAAACAGACTGGTATCAGGTAACCCCTGGTGACAAAGATCGTCGTGAGTGACCTAGAGTGAACTAAGGCAGTGCCGCCGCCTAAGTAATCTGTGTGTGACATTACCACAGTGTACAGTGTAGTGCATGGTACCGCCACTCATCCTGAGCGTGTACCTCAGTACCTCGCGCCCGCCGCCGCCCTCACTCCTACGTGACGCCACCACCTCACGCACCGTCAGTGCCAGTGTGTGCGCGTGTGTCTGTCTGTTAAGCATACAGCACGCCCCTACTCACGAAATCATCTCAAGATACTGCGAGTACCCTCCGTGTCTACGAGCGAAACCAGCTATCAGGCCACCTACGAGTGCTTGTATAAACGAGTCTGAGTGAGTGCGTAAGGAAAGGTACCTTATCTGTAAGTACAAGATCTTGTCATTGTTTTATTGTGTCTGTGTTGATCTGAGGGATCAACCACAGTTCTCACCTTCTTATACCTGTCGCAGGTTATAGGTGAATCGACGGTGAATGCGTGTTTATCTGTGTGGTATCACAGCATTTCACTCGTCTGTGGATGTGAGCTTCACATACACCACACATTTAGTTATTGTGTGATTATTATTGTGTTTATTGCATATCATCATTACCGAGTATCCGGTTGGAACTCTTGTGATCCCTTTGCATACCGGCAGTTAGGTTGCCGTGTTAGTGATTGGCTGTCAACTGTGTTAAGTTAGGTGTTTCTCCACGAGTGGATACGAGTCGATTAGCCAGACGTCAAGAGTCTCGCTAATGCAACCATAGCTTTGCTGACGCCAATCGAAAGTAAATCAAGCACCCTGTGTATTAGTGGTTAAGTTAGTAAATAAACTACTGTTAAGCTTTATGCGGTGTTTCCGTTGAACCACTTCTGAATACTGCCAATATTACTCCAGCCTTCAGCTCTAAGTGTCTTCAACACCGAGTTGCCTGTAAGTCACTAAACTATAAATTTGATGAGGACCCTAGGAGTCCCTTAAAGTGTTACATCATTGAGGAGATTCCAACGACCAACGTGGAGCAGGACCAGGTGAGGCTAGTCTGAGAAGAGACCCACAAGGACTCTAACTCGACCTTGCTCCCAGGCCCTGTACGGTTGCTCTCGTATTTTCTATTTTGCTAATTCCGACAGCTTCGTGAAGCGTCTGCCACATGTACATTGGCGACGTACGCATTGCAGTCGTGACAGCAAAAAAAAAAGAAAACCCCCACATCGTTTTTAGTAAAAGAATGGATGAATGGAATAAATTTTTATTACTTTTATACTTCTTGTCGAAATTAAATTTCTAAAGTAAACTAGGTGTATCTACTACAGTTTTAGAAAACTAATGACCTTAGGAGCGATCCACAGGAACCATTATTATATTCCCGTGCAATGTTGTGGGTAATGATGGTAATGCAAGAGGTGGAGAAATCAAGCAGGTTTCAGGCATATGATGGAAAGTTAGTTAAATTCTAAATTTTTATTAATTACTTTTGTAATTAGTACCAATTTATTTTCCTAATTTGTGACAATAATTGCTGAAAACTTGGCCTGTACTTATATTTTTTTGCTCACTCATTGCACATAAAGGGATTTTTGCTTGAATGTACTCACAAATAGTTGATCAGCAAACATTTTTTACCTCATTTTTCTTTTTTTTTATACGATTTATGTTATTATTGACAGTATAATTGAAGAATATCATTATATACTAATTTATATTATTAATACATGAATTTCATTTAAAAANTTACCCAAATCTATTGAAGGTTTTGGTAATCTACCTTTGGTTTCCAGGTAATCAATGCCTTTTAAAATATCTGTAACGTGTTCGTCTTTGGTGCTGTATTTATCCTCGCTATCCATCGAATCTGGATAATTAAATCCTTGTACTCCATTGGCCACATTTCATCATTATTACATGATGCCAATATTATTTTGGTAGCCAGGAGTTCATCATTTGAATAAAAAAATACTAAAATATTTTTAAGTTTTGCAGCATCATATTCTTTTCTAAAGATAAAATATAGTTGATTATTTCATTTACTGACGACGTCATTATGCTTATTACTGTACTCGTTTTTTGGTAAAAGAATGGATGAATGGAATAAATTTTATTTACTACTTTTATACTTCTTGCCAAAATTTAATTTCAATTTGTTTTTCCTAATTTGTGACAATAATTGCTGAAAACTTGGCCTGTACTTATATTTTTTTGCTCACTCATTGCACATAAAGGGATTTTGCTTGAATGTACTCACAAATAGTTGATCAGCAAACATTTTTACCTCATTTTTTTCTTTTTTTTATACGATTTATGTTATTATTGACAGTATAATTGAAGAATATCATTATATACTAATTTATATTATTAATACATGAATTTCATTTAACAATTCCAAGGTTATATATATAGAAATAGAAAAGTAGAAATCGCACACTCCTACTAACATTCTGAATATTCAGTTGCACAGAGCTTTTAAACCATGGTATCAATGTTTCCCTTTAAATCTTTTACATCTTCGATTACATCAAGATCTCAAATAAACAAATATGTAGACAAATATTGTTCGGTTAATATAAGTATTACTTTAGAACCATTTACTAAATTATTTCGCAATTATAAATATCTCAAATATAAACCCCAAATTGTAAATGTTTATGCTATAAAAATATGGATGGGATCTACTCCAGAAGGATATCCTGCGGCATCCCAATTACAATTTATACTGCGAGTCGTAATTGAGGAGGAAGGAAATTATTGTTCTTATATGTTTGTGGAACTCTTCTGTAATATTGACCAAAGAAGCATCATGTTCTGTGAACATAATTTCAAGTACCCCAATAATCCGGATTACTTAACAGTGCCTATCAAGGGATATAGATCCTACGCTAAAGATCCTTCCGTATTTCTGATGATGATACAAGCTTCCCAACAGGAACGAGAAGCTCTGAGAGAGATGATGATAGCAGATGGAATATCGATTCCATCGTCATGTTGCAAAGTTGATCAGGCTGCGCTGAAAAAGCTTATATTCCTAAAACATTATTTTGATCGGCATTATCATTTCAGGCACTTGATGTTTAAAAATATACGTTGGGAATTAACTCGAGATGTGAGAGTTTACGAAGCATGGTTGAAAAACAAAAATGGCTTAACTACGTTAATCACAGGATGATTCAACATAGACCCTATTGTTTATATGATGATCGATCTTTTTTTTAGAAACGAGCCTCATCCAGATATAATTTATAGGGACCCTAACTATGAACGTATATGTTTGTTAGCCCCATATTCTAATAAATGGAAGGATAGTCATTATATATTTCAGGTTTTCAGTGATGGTAAAAGTGTGATGATATATGTTGTATTAACCGAGAAAACCTTGACCGAATTTATCATTTAAATTCGTCGCATACAGAATTAATTGCTCGAATTGTGACGAAAAAACATGGATCATTTTATGTAGAAAAGGTACAAAGCGTACTTTTCATAACCCAAATCCCCATCTCTTTATGGACCTAATTCAAACGGGAGAAAAGGAAGAAATCTGTCGTTTTATTATACAAGACGAAGGTTTATCCCACCATGTAAAAATACCAACAACCCAAATAGTTTACAGGCAATGTGCCTCAATACATTGGTGAATTCCGTTTTGAATACTAGTAGAATGGGATATTTGACCGTGGCCTGCTTAGGTAGAGCAATCAACACCAACCCTAACATTCCTCATTTTTTAAAACGCCAGTTAATCGACGAAGTTCAACGGAATCTAATGATCCGATCATGGGAAAGAGCAGTGGCAGATGAAACAACTATTAACCATTTATTCTATAAATTCACTTTTTATCGATACTGACAAGATTAAAGCACTGTTTAGTATTTTGTATGTGAAAATAAGAACAGCTTCAATCAAAACTTTTAATTTTACTGAATTGACTATATTATAAAATATTTTTTATTATTTTAAAATAAATAAATCTAAAGTTTGGAGCAAATACTAAAAGTATAAATAAAAACCATTGATGAATCTCTTACATTGTAATGTAATGCCAAACCAATTAATTCACATATTTTTTTTTTACATTAGAAAGGGAGCCTAAGTAACTAGACTCTGGCCGATGGTAAGTAGAGTTTAACAAGTTCAGTTATCATTTTATGTATTTCAGAGTTACGTACTTCTTCCGCTAGTCCCAAGGCAACATTTTGTAAATGATCCACAGTATCTTGAAGCCTCGACAATTTAGTTAGCACCTCAATAACAGTTAAATAAGTGGTTAATTCATATTGGGGATATTTACCCAAATCTATTGAAGGTTTTGGTAATCTACCTTTGGTTTCCAGGTAATCAAGGCCTTTTAAAATATCTGTAACGTGTTCGTCTTTGGTGCTGTATTTACCCTCGCTATCCATCGAATATACTCCATATGGAAACATTTCATCATTATTACATGATGCCAATAATATTTTTTTGGTAGCCAGGAGTTCATCATTTGAATAAAAAAAAACTAAAATATTTTTAAGTTTTGCAGCATCATATTCTTTTCTAAAGAATAAATATAGTTGATTATTTCATTTTGACGACGTCATTATGCTTATTACTGTACTCGTTTTTAGTAAAAGAATGGATGAATGGAAAAAGATTTTATTACTACTTTTATACTTCTTGACAAAATTTAATTTCTAATAGTTGCTGAAAAGTTGTATGTACTTTTAATGATTAGTTCCCCTTTTTATACCCTTCGACTTACATAATTTTGAATACCCCCATGATCCCGATTACTTAATAGGAGGGCCTGTCAAGGGATATAGATCCTACGCTAAAGATCCTTCCATATTTCTGATGATGATACAAGCTTCCCAACAGGAACGAAAGCTCTGAGAGAGATGATGATAGCAGACGGAATATCGATTCCATCGTCATGTAGCAAAGTTGATCAGGCTGCGCTGAAAAAGCTTATATTCCTAAAACACTATTTTGATCGACATTATTATTTCAGGCACTTGATGTTTAAAAATATAAGTTGGGAATTAACCGGAGATGTGAGAGATTACGAAGCATGGTTGAAAAATAAAAAATGGCTTAACTACGTTAATCGCAGGATGATTGAACATGAATCCTATTGTTTACATGATATATATCCTCTTCACCACCATCGATTTATAATTTATAGGGACCCCAACTATGAACATGAATGTCATAATAGGTTACCCAGATATGGTAATTAATGGGATGGTCGTACTCTTATATTTCGGGTTTTCAGTGATGGTGATAAAAAGTGTGATGATAACCTCAAAAACCTTGACAGAATTTATCATTTCAATTTGTTTCCTAGTGAATTAATTGATCGAATGGTGACGAAAAAACATGGATCATTTTATGTAGAAAAGGTACAAAGCATACTTTTCATAACCCAAAATCCCCATCTCTTTATGGACCTAATTCAAACGGGAGAAAAGGGAGAAATCTGTCGTTTTATTTTTATACAAGACGAAGGTTTATCATAATCATCATCACTACCACCACCATGTAAAAATACCAACAACCCAAATAGTTTACAGGCAATGTGCCTCAATAGCGTTAATCAATGAAGTTCAATGGAATCTAATGATTAGATCGTAGGAAAAAGCAGTGCCAGATGAAACAACTATTAACCATTTATTCTATAAATTCACTTTTTATGGACGGCGACAAGAGAAACAGCTTCAATGAAAACTTTCAATTTTACTGAATTGATTATATTATAAAATATATTTGTTTATTATTTTTAAAATAAATAAATCAAACTAAAGTTTGGAGCCATTGATGAATCTCTTACATTGTAATGTAATGCCAAACCAATTAATTCACATATTTTTTTTAGATTAGAAAGGGAGCCTAAGTAACTAGACTCTGGCCGATGGTAAGTAGAATTTAACAAGTTCAGTTATCATTTTATGTATTTCAGAGTTACGTACTTCTTCCGCTAGTCCCAAGGCAACATTTTGTAAATGAGTTAGCACCTCAATAACAGTTAAATAAGTGGTTAATTCATATTGGGGATATTTACCCAAATCTATTGAAGGTTTTGATAATCTACCTTTGGTTTCCAGGTAATCAAGACATTCAAAAATAGAAGTAAGGTGTTTGTCTTTCGTTTTGTATTTATAGTTATAATCCATATCATTTGGAGAAGAATAATCAAAATGTAATAATCCACGTGGCCAACTCTCATCATTATTACATGATGCCAATATTTTTTGGTAGTTAGGATATCATCATTACTGTACTCGTTTTTGATAAATGAATGGAATAGTTAAGTGAAATTCTAAATTTGTATTACTTATATACTTCTTGCCAAAATAAAATTTGTATCTGTAAACAAAAATGATGATAGTATAGGAGGCTGAGGGGTAGAAACTACACGGCATTCACTTAGTTCATGGGATTCACTTAAGATGTATGTGGCAGTGGAGTTGGTGACAGCGACTCCTGCAAAATATAAAAAAAAATATTCATTTTATTTTTTACAAGGGTAAGTTAGGTTCAAAAATAAAAAAAAAATTGACATATATAATGAAATGGATATCTTTATCATTTCATAAGATAAAATTTGTGAAAAAATATATAAATTCAGAAAAACTTGGCTTATTAGGCAAATCGGACTTTACAAAGTAGGCCGAGAAGTGTGTTCTGGCTACTATATATCTATTTATTAAACTTTTTAATTAAAAAACGGATAGGATAACTGGGGAACCTCGCAGGGATAATAGAATGATCCTGTATATGAAAAATAACCAATGGAAGTAATTATGGATTTGATTTAAAGTTCGTGTGGTATTATTGTATGGTTGTTTACCTCATCTTCGCCAAAAGGTCCCTGTAACCAGCTGCTGATATCTCGTAAGGAATAACTACATTTAGAGCAATCTTTAAGTTTATTATTTGGCAACAGCATAAAGATCAGCGCAGAAAATGGCATGTCTAATATAATTAAAATCATCATAAGTTTACAAACAGGAGAAAGGAGAGAGAAGCTGTCTTCTGAAAATTGTGGATACAAAGTATAGACAACAGTATGGGTAAAGGTTGTATGACAGACCACCAGCCTACAATGGAATGCATTGTGTTGACAAATATTTACAAAAAAGTGTGTTGACCAGACCACACACTAGAAGCAGAATCCCTAAGCTGCATAACTCATTAGAGTGACTAAACAGGAGAACAACTAAAGTTGGGAGCAAATACTAAAAGTATAAATAAAAACCATTGATGAATCTCTTACATTGTAATGTAATGCCAAACCAATTAAATCACATATTTTTTTTTACTCGTAGTACTCCCACCACGCCTCGTAGTACTCTCACCACGCCTTGTAGTACTCCCTCCACGCCTTGTAGTACTCTCACCACGCCTTGTAGTACTCCCTCCACGCCTTGTAGTACTCCCTCCACGCCTTGTAGTACTCCCTCCACGCCTTGTTGTACTCCCTCTATGCCTTGTAGTACTCTCACCACGCCTTGTAGTACTCTCTCCATGCCTTGTAGTACTCTCACCACGCCTTGTAGTACTCTCACCACGCCTTGTATAACTAGATTCTGGCCGATGGTAGGTAGATTTAACAAGTTCAGTTATCATTTTATCTATTTCAGAGTTACGTACTTCTTCCGTTAGGCGCAAGGCAACATTTTGTAAATGATCCACACTATCTTGAAGCCTCGACAATTTAGTTAGCACTTCAATAGCAGTTATATGGATGGTTAATTCATATTGGGGATATTTACCCAAATCTATTGAAGGTTTCGGTAATCTACCTTTGGTTTCCAGGTAATCAAGACATTCAAAAATAGAAGTAAGGTGTTCGTCTTTCGTTCTGTATTTATAGTAAATATCCATTTGTTTTGGATAAGAATTAAATTGTAATAATTCACATGGCCAACTCTCATCATTATTACATGATGCCAATATTTTGTTGGTACTTAGGATATCATCATTTGAATAAAAAAATAGTAAAATATTTTTAAGTTTTACAACATCATATTCTTTTCTAAAGAATAAAATATAGTTGATCATTTCATTTACTGACGACGTCATTATACTTATTACTGTACTCGTTTTGATAAATGAATGGAATATATAAGTGAAATTCTAAATTTTTATTATTTATATACTTCTTGCCAAAATTTAATTTCTATTAGCAACAATAGTTCCTGAAAACTTGTAATTTTAATGATTAGTTCCCCTTTTTTAAACCCTTCCACTTAATTTTAGTTATCTCAAATAATACGAGGGGAGGGTGTAATGATGGTGGGGGCATTGACGGCGAAGGTATTGAAGTCGAGGTGGTAGTAGTGGCAGCAGCAGCAACTTCAAATTTTTTCATCCTCGTCTGGAAACAAAAATGATGATAATATAGGAGGCTGAGGGAGTAGAAACTACGGGATTCATATGTGGCAGTGCAGTTGGTGACAGCGACCCCTGCAAAATATAAAAAAATATTCATTTTATTTTTTACAGCACTTGTAAACCAGCTACTGATATCGCGTAAGGAATAACCATATTTAGAGCAATCTTTAAGCTTATTATTAGAATTATGCCGACTACCATCGGGCCTTGCATAATAGGCCGATTACGACGTTCTGGCTACTAGTTACAACATATATACTCGTTATATATATATTTTGACATTATTAGGCGATGCTGTGGTCACACGCTGAACAGCAGTGCTGTGCGCTCATGCTGCGAGCGCCAGCCTTGGCATCATCAGGTCTACTACCATCAGCAGCAACTTCAATAATTTCATTCGAAACCAAAATGGCGATAGTATAGGAGATGGATGATGTGACGACGGCTGAAAGGGCGAACGTGACAGTAATATATTTTAAAGGAGTAAAGAATAAATAATAATTATGTGCCCAATTAACTAACTCCCCCCACCCCACCCCACCCCCTACGGCCCATAGACCCTACTGTACAATATGCTTTTTGAATACTAATGTAGAAGAAATTTATCATCCATTATAGTTTGGAAACTAGAAATTTAAATTTAAGGTCTTTAAATGTTATAAGAAAGCCAATAAATAGTAGTAGATATTTATTATCTATCCATTGCTAATTGTTAAAGATTTAAAACAAAACCACCACTACTAAATAGTAGATATAATATATATAATAATATATAATATAATAACCTTAGGATCGGGATTATCTATCTTCTTCTGCTTCAATGTCGTTCGTCGTGGGAGTGGTAGTCATTTAAAACTTGGCTATATATTAAAGGCGAAAGACTAATCTTAATACCACATTGGTGGTTCTATACCAAAAACCGTCTAATTCCCCGCAAAAATGTGGTGTTTTTAGTAAACTGCACAAAGGAGTATTTAATGGTTCCGTGGATGACAGGGTTTACTATTTATTAATTAGGACCATGTTAGTTAGGCCACAATTCATTTTGGTGGTTCTTGAATAACTTTGGCCACAAATTCTTGGCCATTATCACTCTGTGAAATTTGTGGGGATCTAATGAGAGCAAATATTTCGAGCAAGTGATGTTCTCCTTTTTGCATATTAATATATTATGTCCATGTGACGACCTCTTTTGGCAAAACTGACCATACAACTGCTCTTGGTGTATGAAACAATAAAATACTCCGATTACAGATCTTTAGTCAACTTCGTCAATGGTCACTAGGACATCCTCAAATAGATTTTTAACGTCATATCGAGACAAACGAGACAAAAGATCGTATTTGTGAGATATCTTTGTGGTCAATTTCAATTTGGCAGTTTTAATATCATTATTATACCTGATATAATTTCTAGCGCGTATATTATTTTTCGGCATGGAGAAGAAATTGCAGGTGCTTCCTCCATACCGGACTGAATAAGAGTCCGACTGACACTGATATGTATCAATTGACTGCACCCTTTGTCATCACCTTCATTCCCTCCTCCTTTCCCCCCCCTCCCCCTCAACATAAACAACGGGTCAAGTCGTCATTTTTTGATCGACCAATCACTAACCGACCCGCTTTCTCTGCCTTGCCAAAACGGCAGTTTACAATACAGTTTGTGTTTACTCAAATAACTTATTATCCCAAAAATTCCTTGTTGACCTAACCAAGTAGGACAACATCATTGTTGCATACACTGGCAAGTAATGAGATTTGGTTAAATAATATATAGTGTCAGTAGTAGAAACTTCGCTATACATATTTTACCTAATGGACAGAGTGTACTATGTAAATTTATGTGTTCTCGTTTTTGGTAAATGAATGAATGGATAGTTAGTTAAATTCTAAATTTTTATTAATTACTTTTGTCCTTATTACCAAATTGTTTTTCCTAATTTGTGACAATAATTGCTGAAAACTTGACCTGTACTTAAATTTTTTTGCTCACTCAATACACATAAAGGGATTTTTGCTTGAATGTACTCACAAATAGTTAGTTGATCAGCAAACATTTTTACCAATTTTTTTTACGAGATTCATGCTATTATTGACCGTGTAATTGAAGAATATAATTATATACTAATTTATATTATAAAATACGTGTATATTAATTTCATTTAACAATTCCAAGGTTATATATATATATATATATATATATATATATATATATATATATATATATATATATATATATATATATATATATATATATATATATATATATAGAAATAGAAATTTAGTAGCCACACTCCTACTAACATTCGGAATATTCAGTTGCAAAGAGCTTTTAAAACCATGGTATCCATATTTCCCTTTAAATCTTTTATATCTTCGATTACATCAAGATCCCAACTAGAAAAATATATAATCAAATATAGTTCGTTTGCTATGGATATTATGTTAGAACCATTTATAAATAAATTAGTACCATTTATCCCCCAAATTGTAAGTGTTTATGCTATAAAAATATGGATGGGATCTACTCAAGAAGGATATCCTGCGGCATCCCAATTACAATTTATACTGCGAGTTGTAGTTGAGGAGGAAGAAAATTATTTGTCCTATATGTTTTTGGAAATCTTCTCTAACATTAACATAAGAAGCATCATGTTCCATGAACATATATCACAGAACCCCCGTAACCCGGATTTCTTTATAACAGGTATGACGGCGGGATATAGGTCCTACGCCAAAGATCCTTCCATATTTTTGATGATGATACAAGCTTCCAAACAAGAACGAGAAGCTCTGAGAGAGATGATGATGGCAGACGGAATATCGATTCCATCGTCATGTAGCAAAGTTGATCAGGCTGCGCTGAAAAACCTTATGTTCGTAAAACAATATTTCAATCGGCATTATTATTTTAGGTACTTGATATTTAAAAATATACGTTGGGAATTAACCCGAGATGTGAGAGATTACGAAGCATGGTTGAAAAATAAAAAATGGCTTAACTACGTTAATCACAGGATGATTCAACATAAACCCTATTGTTTACATGATAGATCTTTAAGAAACGAGCCTCGTCAAGATATAATTTATAGGGACCCCAACTATGAACGTATATCTCTCTCCGTCCCTTCCGTGGAACGCACTGGGCTGCGTGGGCGTGTTCTCGAGCGGCGCGGCGTGCCCGTCCACCCCCGTTTTGAGCTGAAACAATATTGTTATATTTTACGGGTTTTCAGTGATGGTGATAAAAAGTGTGATGATATATGTTGTATTAACCTCGGAAACCTTGACCGAATTTATCATTTAAATTCGTCACATAGAGAATTGGTTGCTCGAATGGTGACTAAAAAATATGGATCATTTTATGTAGAAAAGGTAAAAAGCATACTTTTCATAACCCAAAATCCCCATCTCTTTATGGACCTAATTCAAACGGGAGAAAAGGGTGAAATCTGTCGTTTTATTATACAAGACGAAGGTTTATCATCATCATCACCACCACCATGTAAAAAATTAATTAACGAAGTTCAACGGGATCTAATTATTAGATCGTGGGAAAGAGCGGTAGCAAATGAAACAACTACTGAACTTTTATTATTTCCGTTAAAAAGAAGAATAATCGGTCGATTATCCGGTCGATTATCCCCATTTCATTATGTATGAGGTCAATTTTTTTTTATTGGAGTTAAAATTAACATAGATATATGACCGAACCTAACCAACCCTACCTAACCTAATCTAACCTATCTTTATATGCTTGGTTAGGTTAAGTCCGCTACAATAAGGGGCATAACTGGTAATCCCCTCACAGTGTTCAAGAGAGAACTGCATCAGAGGACGCATTCAAAATATTAGAATCGTCAACATCAGATGATTAAGTCTATATGATGCTGTTAGTGTAATAATAATAATAATAATACCTATAGGACTGAGATATGATATATTATGTGGATATAAATGTTTTTTATAATAAATATTAGAGGTTATTAAAAAATTTCTTGTCATGATTCCGACCCTTATTTATTATTCTGTGGGAAATTTTTAAATTTCCTTCTTAACAGTATTGATAATATAAAATTTAAAACTCTCTTAAAAACTTACCAAAATATGGAATCTTTTCATTTACGATATAAGATAAAGACAGTTCAGACATGCATGCATTCCTCATTATTTTTCATCCAGAGTGTGTGATGATATATGGTCTGAATGAACTTCTATCTTCCATTTAGTAGTGTCTGTCACTTCGATATCTCTTTTCTGGAAGTTGCTGAGCTGTGTAGCAAATAAGAAAGACATTAATATACCGAAGAAATTTTAACAGAACATAGGAATTCTCTAATTAAAAAAACTTTTAATCACGAAAAAAAAATAACGCACAACTGAAATTAAAAGGATCAATTTCAGTTCATCCTAGACTAGGACAGACCTAAAACGTCAAAGTTATTTACTAAAAACATACCTGTGCCTGTTCGTCTCCTGACCGAAGACCTGTTCCTCCACATTCTCCTGCTTCTCCCATTCCTTCCCTGGCTTGGTGTCATCATCTCCATCTCCAATGTCTGAGCTCAGTAAAGATGAACAAACTTCCCCCATCTCCCCCGTATCCACCATATCATCCTTCTTAATCTCGGAAGACCGTGGCCATTTGTTTTTGCTGGAATCAAGCTTCCTTAGTGCCTTTTCTCTCTTCTTTCTTTTTATGGCCTTATTTGGTGTCAAGCCCTTCAGTTTGCCAATGAACCAGTCATTTTCGAATGAGTCTGAGGACGACGATGAGGACGACGATAAAGACGACGATGAGGAAGAAGATGAAGAAGATAACCTTACTTTTATGAAACAAGACATATGCTCCTCAATAATTATCCTCTACAATGTAAGTGTATAAGGTGGGTGGGAATCCTCAGCAGATGTAGCTTGGCCTCTTTCAGCTTGTTGTTTGCTTCCCCAGAAGAGTTAGTAGTTATCTCCCGCAGCCGCCAGAGTCTCTAGACCAACTAACACTTGCCCTGACTCCGAAACCCTTCATCAGTCCGGAAACAGGTGGTGGGGTAGGGAGGAAAGAACGAACAACAATAAATTAACACTTTCGCGCGCGCGGCACTCAGGGAAAAAAAACGATTGTGCGCGCGGCGTTCTGGGCGCTCAAGTGTAAAGACAAAAAAGTGTATAAACTTTTCACGCTCCTAACATTAATTCTCAAGCTACGTATTTCATTTTGGTATCAATGTGTTGGCAATAAATTCTCTACAAGATCATATGCATAAATGTCACCAAAGCATTTGCTATCCCACCACGAAATAAATAAACACGAAGATGACTCGCCGTGACACCCAAACAGGAAGTAAATGTTCATACTCTTTCGTTTGTTGCCAGCTCCACAGTGATCCTACAGCATTGATTTTGATATCACTGAACTCGCAATAAAATTCCCCACCCAGACATATGCCTATCAATGTATAATTATGATACGGGGTGACCCGCACGAGTGTGGGAAGTGGCCGAAGCGTTAGCCGTGATTTCAGCAGCGATGACACTGTTGTGATGCAGCGCTTTGAAAGTTTATACTTATTTCACTGTCCTGACATTATTTCTGGAGCTACGAATTTATTTTTATAGCAATGTGTTCGCAATAGAAAGTTCTATAAGAACATGGGTAGAATTGGTCAACAGAGCGTCAAATAAATTTGCGGCAATAAAATCTTACGCGTGTTTGTACCCGTGAACGTAAAAAGTTTTTACTTTGTTCATGTTTTTCAAGTTTATACTGTTTCACACCGTTTTTTTTTGTATAGTGTTCGGAATAAAATTTCCTACACAGACATATGCCTATCAAGTACAATTCTTGGGAATTCACAGCTGTAGAGACGGCCAAACACACACAACCGGAACCCGCTCTGGATACTCCAACTCACACCCGCAACACCCACAAAAAAAGTTTTCTGGTGTTTCGTGTATACTTTAGTTTTCGTGCTACAGTTGTCATTTAGGTATCAAAATATTCCTAAGAAAATCGACTACAATACTACAACAACCTAGGACAATTATGTGTACTTACCAAAGGAAAGACGATTGTAGAAAAATAAGGTGAGCATTTTCCTCTCCACTCCACCT
>WNGS01052686.1:138404-150663 GCA_020271785.1 Procambarus virginalis
TATATATATATATATATATATATATATATATATATATATATATATATATATATATATATATAATATATATATATTATATATATACCTTGGAATTGTTAAATGAAATTAATATACACGTATTTTATAATATAATTTAGTATATAATTATATTCTTCAATTACATGGTCAATAATAGTATGAATCTCGTAAAAAAAAAATTAGTAAAAATGTTTGCTGATCAACTATTTGTGAGTACATTCAAGCCTTTTGTGTGCAATGAGTGAGCAAAAAAATTTAAGTACAGGCCAAGTTTTCAGCAATTATTGTCACAAATTAGGAAAACAAATTGGTACTAATTACAAAAGTAATTAATAAAAATTTAGAATTTAACTAGCTATCCATTCATTCATTTACCAAAACGAGACAAATATGTATAGGGAGTTTTCTACTAGGTATACTACTACTTACACTATATATTATATAAGCAAATCTCATTACTTGACAGCGTATGCAATAATATGAAAGAAACAATAAAAAATGTACAAAAAAATGCCGACATATTGTTACCAATTTATGTAAATTTGTTAATTAGTCAAATTTATAAAAAAACTTTTTTTAATCTATTATCATCCCAGCATAGACATTAAGTAGTCTATATTTATTCTTCTCGGAAATAATAAAAGTTCAGTAGTTGTTTCATCTGCCACTGCTCTTTCCCATGATCTAATCACTAGATTCCGTTGAACTTCGGTAATTATCTGGCGTTTAAAAAATGAGGAATATTAGGGTTGGTGTATATTGCTGTATGTAAGCGGGCCACAGTCCAATATCCAATTCTAGTAGTATCCAAAAAGGAATTCACAAATTTATTGACGCATATTGCCTGTAAATTATTTGGGTTGTGGGTATTTTTACATGGTGGTAAACCTTCGTCTTGTATAATAAAACGACAGATTTCTTCCTTTTCTCCTGTTTGAATGATGTCCATAAAGAGATGGGGATTTTGAGTTATGAAAAGTACACTTTTTACCTTTTCTATATAAAATGATCCATATTCTTTCGCCACGATTCGAACAATTAGTTCTGTATGCGACGAATTTAAATGATAAATTCGGTCAAGGTTTCCTAGGTTAATATAACATATATCATCACACTTTTATCACCATCACCATCACTGAAAACCCGTAAAAAAAAAACAAGATTGTTTTACCTCAAAAGGAGATATACGTTCATAGTTGGGGTCCCTATAAATTATATCTTGACGAGGCTCGTTTCTTAAAGATATATCATGTAAACAATAGGGTTTATGTTGAATCATCCTGTGATTAACGTAGTTAAGCCATTTTTTATTTTTCAACCATACTTCGTAATCTCTCATATCTTGAGTTAATTCCCAACGTATGTTTTTAAACATCATGTACCTAAAATAATAATGCCGATTAAAATAGTGTTTTACAGACATAAGGTTTTTCAGCGCAGGCTGATCAACTTTGCAACACGACGATGGAATCGATATTCCGTCTGCTATCATCATCTCTCTCAGAGCTTCTCGTTCTTGTTGGGAAGCTTGTATCATCATCAGAAATATGGAAGGATCTTTAGCGTAGGATCTATATCCCTTGATATCGTATTCGAAATTATGTTCACAGAACATGAGGCTTCTTTCGTCAATGTTAAGGACGATTTCCAAAAACCTATAGGAAAAATAATTTTCTTCCTCCTCAACTACGACTCGCAGTATAAATTGTAATTGAGATGCCGCAGGATATCCTTCTTGAGTAGATCCCATCCATATTTTTATAGTATAAACATTAACAATTTGGGGTTTAAATGGTACTAATTTAATTATAAATGGTTCTAAAATAATATCCATAGCAAATGTACCATATTCGAGTATATATTCTTCTATTTGGGAACTTGATGTAATCGAAGGTGTAAAAGATTTAAAGGGAAATATGGATACCATGGCTTTAAAAGCTCTATGCAACTGAATATTCCGAATTTTAGTAGGAGTGCGGCTACTAAATTTCTATTTCTATATATATAACCTTAGAATTGTTAGTGAGAAAAAAAATTAAGTACAGGTCAAGTTTTCAGCAATTATTATCACAAATTAGGAAAAACAAATTGGGAATAAGTACAAAAGCAATTAATAAAAATTTAGAATTTAACTAACTTTCCATCATATGCCTGAAACCTGTTTGATTTCCCCACCTCTTACATTACCATCATTACCCTCCTAAGGTTATTAGTTTTCTAAAACTGTAGTAGATACACCTAGTTTACTTGATAATATATGAATCTTTAAACGTTAGGTACCGAAATATGTGAATTAATTGGTTTGGTATTACATTACAATGTAAGAGATTCATCAATGGTTTTTATTTATACTTTTAGTATTTGCTCCCAACTTTAGTTTGATTTATTTATTTTAAGAATAATAAACAAATATATATATTTTATAATATAATCAATTCAGTAAAATTGAAGGTTTTCATTGAAGCTGTTCTTATTTTCACATAGAAAAATACTAAACAGAGCTTTATGTCTCTTTGTCGCAGTCCATAAAAAATGTATTAACAGAATAAAAGGTTAATAGTTGTTACATCTGCCACTGCTCTTTCCCACGATCTAATCATTAGATTCCGTTGAACTTCGTTAATTAACTGGTGTTTAAAAAAATGAGGAATGTTAGGGCTGGTGTTGATTGCTCTACGTAAGCAGGCCACGGTCCAATATCCCTTTCTAGTAGTATCCAAGAAAGAATTCACAAATTTATTGAGGCACTTTGCCTGTAAACTATTTGGGTTGTTGGTATTTTTATATGCTGGTGGTGATGATGATGATGATGATGATGATGATGATGATGATGACAAACCGTCGTCTTGTATAATAAAACGACAGATTTCTTCTTTTTCTCCCATTTGAATGATGTCCATAAAGAGATGGGGATTTTGGGTTATGAAAAGTACGCTTTGTACCTTTTCTGCATAAAATGATCCATGTTTTTTAACCACTATTCGAGCAATTAATTCGTTACAAGATAAATTAAAATGACAAATTCTGTCAATTTTTCCGGGGGAGTATGACATATATCATCACACTTTTTATCACCATCACTGAAAACCCGAAATATAAGAGTACGACGATTCCATTTATTAGTATAGCTGGTTAACCTATAACGAGATTCATGTTCATGGTTGGGGTCCCTATAAATTATCTCTTGACGAGGCTCGTCTCTTGATATCCATGTAAACAATAGGGTCTATGTTCAATCATCCTGCGATTAACGTAGTTAAGCCATTTTTTATTTTTCAACCATGCTTCGTAATCTCTCACATCTCCGGTTAATTTCCAACTTATATTTTTAAACATCATGGAAATAGCCTAAGCTACTCTATCCCTTTGAGATGTATTTCTTGCTTATCTCAATAAACATACTTGAACTTGAACTTGAGCCTGAAATAATAATGCCGATTAAAATAGTGTTTTAGGAATATAAGCTTTTTCAGCGCAGCCTGATCAACTTTTCTACATGACGATGGAATCGATATTCCGTCTGCTATCATCGTCTCTCTTAGAGCTTCTCGTTCCTGTTGGGAAGCTTGTATCATCATCAGAAATATGGAAGGATCTTTAGCGTAGGATCTATATCCATTGACAGGCCCTCCTATTAAGTAATCTGGATCATCGGGGTATTCGAAATTATATTCACAGAACATGATGCTTCTTTGGTCAATGTTAGAGAAGTGTTCCACAAACATATAAGAACAATAATTCCTTCCTCCTCAATTATGACTCGCAGTATAAATTGTAATTGGGATGCCGCAGGATATCCTTCTTGAGTAGATCCCATCCATATTTTTATAGCATAAACATTTACAATTTGGGGGTTATCTCCTCTAAATAATTTCATTATAGATGGTTCTAAAGTAATATTCATATTAAACGAACAATATTTGTCTACATATTCTTTTATTTGGGATCTTGATGTAATCGAAGATGTAAAAGATTTAAAGGGAAACATTGATACCATGGTTTTAAAAGCTCTGTGCAACTGAATATTCCGAAGCAAAAATCCATTTTTGTGCAATGAGTGAGCAAAAAAATATAAGTACAGGCCAAGTTTTCAGCAATTATTGTCACAAATTAGGAAAAACAATTTAGTACTAATTACAAAAGTAATTAATAAAAATTTAGAATTTAACTAACTTTCCATCATATGCCTGAAACCTGTTTGATTTCTCCACCTCTTGCCCATTACCATCATTACCCACAACATTGCACGGGAATATAATAATGGTTCCTGTGGATCCCTCCTAAGGTCATTAGTTTTCTAAAACTGTAGTAGATACACCTAGTTTACTTTAGAAATTTAATTTCGACAAGAAGTATAAAAGTAATAAAAATTTATTCCATTCATCCATTCTTTTACTAAAAACGAGTACAGTAATAAGTATAATGACATCTTCAGTAAATGAAATAATCAACTATATTTTATTCTTTAGAAAAGAATATGATGATGAAAAACTTAAAAATATTTTAGTATTTTGTTATTCAAATGATGAACTCCTATTTGTTATTCAAATGATGAACTCCTTCATCATAATGATGAAGAGTGGCCATTGTATTTATATCAATTTAATTATCCAAATTCGATGAATCGCGATGATAAATACAAAGGAAACCGAAGGTAGATTACCGAAACCTTCAATAGATTTGAGTAAATATCCCCAATATGAATTAACCACTCATTTAACTGTTATTGAAGTGCTAACTAAATTGTCGAGGCTTCAAGATAGTGTGGATCATTTACAAAATGTTGCCTTGCGACTAACGGAAGAAGTACGTAACTCTGAAATAGATAAAATGATAACTGAACTTGTTAAATCTACCATTGGCCAGAGTCTAGTTAGTTTGGATCATTTACAAAATGTTGCCTTGCGACTAATGGAAGAAGTACGTAACTCTGAAATACATAAAAAGATAAGTGAACTTGTTAAATCTACCATTGACCAGTCTAGTTTGCTAATGTAAAAAAATATGTGAATTAATTGGTTTGTCATTCATTCATTACATTACAGGTTAAGAGATTCATTAAAGGTTTTTATTTATACTTTTAGTATTTGCTCTCAACTCTTAGATTTATTTATGATAAGAATAATAGACAAATATTTTAGAATATAAAACTGTCAGGGGGTGTCTGTTAATGTTTTTTTTTTAGTATGGTCAATAAAAAGAGAAAGGATAGATTGTTGTGGCAAACAGGGTGGAAAATTCGACGAGTTAGGAGAGTGAATAATTTAAAATTTATAGTATGATTTATTTAATGGTACAAGATTGTTGTTTCTTGATGAAATTAATATACATAATCTTGCCCAATGTATGTATGTTGCAACTTTTTCATATTACAACAATATCATCCACATTCAAGTTTATAATAGGATCATTAACTAAAGAAGCATATAATAATATATCTATATCCAAATTATCAAGCCACCCCTGCTGGCTCAAGTCCACCAGTGTGACGGCTATTTCTTCATCTATCAATTTATCCAGTTTTTGTGATTTAGCCATAAAAACAGCCTTGCTCCATTCAGCTATATTATCATCTAATGTCAAATCTTCCACTGCTCTCTTCCAAGAATTAACCATTAGACTCCATTTAAGTTCATCTTCCAAGGAATTCGGGATCTGGAGGGTGGAAACCGTCGAACCCCATTCTGTTGTTCTAACATCCAAAAAAAGACTTGTAACTGCCTGAGTACATATAGTTTGTAAACGATTTTCATATTCGTATGGAGATGATGATAAACCCTCCTCGTTTCGAGCGATAAAACTATAAATGTTATCCTTATTCCCCGTTTGAATAATATCCACAAAGAGTTTGATATCTCGGGTTAGAAAAAGAATACATTCAGCAGATCGTAAGTGGTTGAATGGGACCCTATAAGTTACTATGATCATTTCGAAATAAATTACTCCATAATTTTTCACCACCATGCGTGCAATTAGTTCACCATATGAATTCACAATTGGGCGAACACATGGTTCCATGTATCTTCCATCATCATCATACCACTTGTTATTACTAAAGTGATTCACATGATATACTCTGTCGATGTGATTTATCAAATTACTAGTACAACAAAAAATTTCAGAGTATTCTTCCTCACAATCGCTAAATACTCTATAGGTGGTGGTGTTCTTATTCCAAAGTATGGGGCTATTATTTCCCCTAATGCTATTGTCATACATTTCCATGAACCTACTAAAAAATAACCTAAAACTGGGTTTCATGACCAGCTTTAGTTGAAACTCTCTGTCGTCCAACAAGCAACATTTTTGGTGTTGAATTCTCTTTTCATGAGCGTATTCAGACCATTCTTGGCCATATAACCATTCTTCGAAAGCAATAACATCTTTGGTTAATTTCCACTGAATATCGTTGAACATCATATACCTAAAGTAATAATGTCGATTGAAATATCGTTTCATTCTCAAAAGCTTCTCTTTTGCAGTTTGACAAACTTTATTATAACATGATGATGATGATGATAAAGGGATCCTTATTCCCTCGGCTATCATCATCATCTCTTTCAGAGCTTCTCTTTCTTCGTCGGACGCTTTTATCATCATCAAAAATACAAGCGGATCTTTAGCATAAGATCGATATCCATTTACATGGGTTTGGCAATATAATCTTTCATTTTGGCCATACAAAGAAGATTTATTTAAATTGAAGTTACAGAACATTGTACGCCGTTCGTCGCGGTTAGCGATAAGTTCTACAAACAAATAATAATATTTCCCCGTTTTCTTGTCAGTTACTATCTATAACTCGCATTATAAATTGCAATTGTGATGCCACGGGATACCCTTTTTTATTCGTTCCCATCCAAAATTTTATCGAATAAAGAGTTACTGGCGTTATTGATACAATGTATGGTATATGCGCATAAAGTACCAATGGTGGTGGTACATTGCAATATAACTCCAGAGTAATATTGAGTCTATCTGCATAATATAGATATATCATTCTTGTTAGTTCATCGTTGTATTTAATCGAAGATACAAAAGTTTTCCATGGTCTTCTTAATCTAGCTAGTTGTGCCATTGTTATGGGCATTCCAAATTTATTATCCGATACATGTGAAAAGTGCTGCAACTGGACCAAGTTTCAACATCTCAACCTAAATAGAGAGAGGGAGAACAAAAAATTAGACAATTTTTCACCAATGTCCCAATAATTTCACAACCCACAATTGTGAACTAAAATCATTTCTATGACACTTATCTATAACCTTACTATATAATAAAGGTGTGAGCATAGGATTTTTATCCCAGATGTATTTAGTGCAATAATAGAGATTTTAAAAGTTTCCCAAAAACGTATGCAACAAAATGATGTTTATCAATATTTATAAAATCAAAAATCTACGTAGATACGAAAAGCTACCTTAAGTTTCACTGTAAATTGAATAATAAATACAGGCTGTGAAGTATTCTGGAAACATTTACCTGCACAAAACGAAGGTCAAAGGCACTAGTAGCCCCCTGCCCCATAACCGGGTTCATCTCCCTCAGGGGCCTATCTTGGCTTGGTAGTGTGTCTCGTTGGTTTCTGTATCTCCTTGTCCTTTGTCCTTCTTACTAAAGTACCAGTCCTGTATGACACTCTGTGGTAGACCAAGGAGGTTGGTCAGGTACAACATCAGGAGTAACAGTGCAAGAAGTGCGGTAGAATGTGGGATTGTGGGGGGGGGGTAGCGGGCTGTGACAAGCTCCTCACACACACTCGAGGCTGAGGCCGCCACGATCTTCTCATTGTGGCGGAGTCTCTTTATATAACATCCCTGCCAAGGTTATCCTTGCCAGGTTATCCCTCTCTCCTAATACCAGATTAGTCTTTGACTAAAGCTCATCCTTCTTTACAACCACCTTAGTTTGTTTTATTGCTCACTTGAAACATAAAGGTATGTTTTAAATACCTATTTTTTTTATTTAATTTATCATTATTTAAGTCCTTATTTTGTTTATTTTGAAACATAAGGTATGTTTTAAAGAACTTTTTATTTAATTCTTTAGAAAGGATTGTTTTAATAAATCTAGGCTCAAAAGTGAATATAATTATCTTATTTAACTACCAAAGTAATATTTTAAAGGTGGACAAAACTTATCTGAGGAATAAAGAATTATTTTTATGTCCGGTGTTCAGGCTCCAACCAAACCAGATACTACTAGATCTATATAGTATTACCAAAGACGACAAGCTACATACAATAGGTTGCCATTTTTCTATATTTTTCTTGCATGTTCATGATTGACTAAGAAGGAAAATGTTGAGCTCATAAAGTGCGTGGCTAGTAACGACGAATTTACAGCTGTCATAGTAGTACAAATCTACTAATATGAATTGGTACTGGAACCACAAAGATATATTATCAATGACATAGAGAGAATATCATCAAGGTGTTATGTGTTATGATTGGAAAATTGTAACGGAATAAAAATCGGGAGAGGATTGAACAAACTGACATAACCTTTAAAAAATATCTCTCATCATTATTTCATTATTGATATGTTGTACAAATATAATCTTCTTCTTCTTCTTCTTCCTCTTGACCGTCCTTCACCTCCTCCACCTCCACTACCTCCCCTTCTACAACTTGATCTTCCAACACCCCCCGAGTTTTCCTCTTTTAATAATACCATTATTATTAATATAATAATTTTTGTACTGATTATTCCAAATATTAATATTTTCCCTTTTTTGTGAGAGGTAAGCCATCATTTTAGTTACTGCATAATCAGGGGAAAGATAAGAATAAAATTTTGCATGTCTTGGTATTGGTTCTATTGGATTTTTTATTTTATTAATAATATCAGTAAATTGTTCTAATAAATCACAATGCATGCCCCATGCTATAGATAGTGATATATTTCTTAGTTTTGACCAATTATCATTTTTTCATAATTAGTAATAAGACGCTCAATGATATTCTCATCATATCTCATGACTTCATCAATTTTAATGTACATATCAATATTTGTAATTGATTTTTTGTTTACTTCTAATGTTTGTTCATAAGTTAAACAATTTCTAATAATATACTCATTTAAACTTTGTTTATACCTTCATTTAACATTTCTTACCCCGTCTAAAAGAAAAATCCATAAATCTACCACAGTGTTAATATATATTGTCATTTTGGCCTCTTCAATTTTAAATGAGGCATATACCCCAAAATCTTTGTCAATTACAATATCCTGATTGTCAAATTGTGTGAAAAAATTTTCATACCAGGCAAATTTATAATTAGCTGTTAATCCTGACATATCGTTAATTTTCGATTAATTTAACCGTCTTCTGCTAAGATTGTGCGGATAATTAAATTTAATGTGGGAATCATCTTTATTATCATTTATTAACTTATATAACTTTTAAGCTTTAAATAATTGTCTTATTAGATTATGTCTCAGGGGTAATAATATAATCCAGGAATTTTTTTGGTGTTAAAATCTTCATTATTTATATGTTCCATATCTATATTCATGAAAAGTCCCTCTTTTTGTTCATATTTTTTAAAATCCTTTAAATATTTAATTCTAATACTTTCTCGAGATGATCTGCCCTAGCAACAAATAGCGAATTAATTATTAGCTAAGATTTATAGTCATCTGAATTTTGTATTATACATTTGTGATAGAATTGAATCAAATATATCACAATAACATATGGCAACACCGGATATATATATATTATCCACACCAGGAACATAATCAACACATATAGTTTCACCTGCACGTGGAACGTGATTGATTAGAAGGGCTTGTTCACAATACATTTATTTGCTTTGGTTTTTTAATTAATTATTAATATTGGAAAAGTAATTATTTTCTTTAACAATCCCAAGAAGAATCCGAACTAGAAGAATAAGTATCAGTATAATTAAAACTAGACCAACAGCATTCTAAATTCTCAAATATATTAACATATTCATCTTGATCCCTATATAATTGGGCACACCGAGCACATATAAAATATTCGGAACTATTATAACATGTAAATCTTACTGCCGCCATTCCCACTGAATTTATAACTTGTTTAAAAGCCAAACTTTCACCCTTTAAAGTGTTTTTGCAACCTATACATTGTGATTTATTATTATGTCTATTAATTTCTTCATATGTCGCCAATTGATTTTCAACAAATGTATTTATTCTCCCATCTGTAAAATAGTTACTACATGGTTCAAACGGGAGAAAAGGAAGAAATCTGTCGTTTTATTATACAAGACGAAGGTTTATCATCATCATCACCACCACCATGTAAAAAATTAATTAACGAAGTTCAACGGAATTATTAGATCGTGGGAAAGAGCGGTGGCACCTATCTTTATATGTTTGGTTAGGTTATGTCCGCTACAATAAGGGGCATAACTGGTAATCCCCACAGTGTTCAAGAGAGAACTGCATCAGAGGACGAATGCATTCAAAATATTAGAATTGGCAACATCAGATGATTAAGTTTATATGATGCTGTTAATGTAATAATAATAATAATAATAATAATAATACCTATAGAACTGAGATATGATATATTATGTGGATATAAATGTTTTTATAATAAATATTAGAGGTTATTAAATAATTTCTTGTCATGATTCCGACCCTTATTTATTATTCTGTGGGAAATTTTTAAATTTCCTTCTTAACAGTATTGATAATATAAAATTTAAAACTCTCTTAAAAAATTACCAAAATATGGAATCTTTTCATTTATGATATAAGATAAAGACAGTTCAGACATGCATGCATTCCTCATTTTTTTCATCCAGAGTGTGTGATGTGATAACTTCCGAATGGTCTGAATGAACTTCTATCTTCCATTTAGTAGTGTCTGTCACTTCGACATCTCTTTTCTGGAAGTTGCTGAGCTGTGTAGCAAATAAGAAAGACATTAATATATTCTCTACGGAAGAAATTTTAACAGAGCATAGGAATTCGCTAATTTAAAAAACTTTTAATCACGAAAAAATAAATAACGCACAACTGAAATTAAAAGGATCAATTTCAGTTCATCCTAGACTAGGACAGACCTAAAACGTCAAGTTATTTACTAAAAACATACCTGTGCCTGTTCGTTTCCTGACCGAAGACCTGTTCCTCCACATTCTCCTGCTTCTCCCATTCCTTCCCTGGCTTGGTGTCATCATCTCCATCTCCAATGTCTGAGCTCAGTAAAGATGAACAAACTTCCCCCATCTCCCCCATATCACCATATCATTCTTCTTAATCTCGGAAGACCGTGGCCATTTGTTTTTGCTGGATTCAAGCTTCCTTAGTGCCTTTTCTCTCTTCTTTCTTTTTATGGCCTTATTTAGTGTCAAGCCCTTCAGTTTGCCAATGAACCAGTCATTTTCGAATGAGTCTGAGGACGACGATGAGGACGATGATAAAGACGACGATGAGGAAGAAGATGAAGAAGATAACCTTACTTTTATGAAACAAGACATATGCTCCTCAATAATTATCCTCTACAATGTAAGTGTATAAGGTGGGTGGGAATCCTCAGCAGATGTAGCTTGGCCTCTTTCAGCTTGTTGTTTGCTTCCCCAGAAGAGTTAGTAGTTGTCTCCCGCAGCCGCCAGAGTCTCTAGACCAACTAACACTTGCCCTGACTCCGAAACCCTTCATCAGTCCTGGAAACAGGTGGTGGGGGAGGGAGGAAAGAACGAACAACAATAAATTAAAGTTACTACTATAGTTGTGTTTTACAGTATAATGAATATAAAATCAATCTCTAAATATCAATTTACCTGAAAGAGACACCTAACAAACACTTGAATAGGCTGTGAAACAGGGGCTACCTCTTTCGGAGTTCCAAATTTTCACAAACAAATAATTTAATGGAAAAGTAGTATATAATCAAAGGCTGAATGTTTTCTTAAAATCTTTCTATGCACTCTCTTTCTCTCTCTCTCTCTTTCTCTTCCTCTTTTTGAGTTGAGTTTATTGCCTACTCCCGACCTGCTACTGCTTTTTTTTTCTTATTTTTTTTATTATTCAAACCCCCCAAAATCCTTTTTATCCTCCTTCTTTTCGTCTATCATTATACATCCCTTCTATTTCCTTTTCATCCTCCTTTCTTTTCTTCTAGAACTATTGAACTAGTATCATTTATTGGTTTAATATCCTCCTTCTTTGCCTTCAATTGATGAACTGGTGTCATTATTGGTCTTCCTCTTCCAATTGCATTTCATCTGTTCCTCCTCTC
>WNGS01052686.1:156737-171432 GCA_020271785.1 Procambarus virginalis
CTCCCACGATCTAATTATTAGATTCCGTTGAACTTTGTTTAATTACTGGCGTTTAAAAAAATGAGAATGATAGGGTTGGTGTTGATTGCACTATGTAAGTTTCATTACTTGACGACGTCATTAGACTTGAGTACTGTACTCGTTTTTGATAGATGAATGGAATAGTTAAGTGAAATTCTAAATTTTATTACCTAATACTTCATTGCCAAATTGATAATTCTATTAGCGACAATCAGTTCCTGAAAACTTATGTTAAAATTTTAGTGATTGAGTTCCCCTTTTTTAAACCCTTCCACTTAATTTTAGTTATCTCAAATAATACGAGGGGAGGGTTAATGATGGTGGGCATTGACAGCGGAGGTATTAAGTCGAGGTTGTAGTAGTGGCAGCAGCAACTTCAAATTTTTTCATCCTCGTCTGGAAACAAAAATGATGATAATATAGGAGGCTGAGGGGTAGAAACTACGGATTCACTTAGTTCACGCAGATGTATGTGGCAGTGCAGTTGGTGACAGCGACTCCTGCAAAATATTAAAAAATATTCATTTTATTTTTTACGTACCCATGTTTAGCTTTATCATTTCATTAGATAAATTTTGTGAAAAAATATATAAATTCAGAAAAAACTTGGCTTATTAGGCAAATTGGGCTTTACACAGTAGGCCGAGAAGTGCATTCTGGCTACTATATATCTACTTTATTAAACTTTTAATTAAAAAACGGATAGGATATCTGGGGATCCTCGCAGGGATAATAGAATGATCCTGTATATGAAAAATAACCAATGGAAGTAATCATGGATTTGATTTAAAGTTCGTGTGGTATTATTGTATGGTTGTTTACCTCATCCTCACCAAGAGGTCCCTGCACTTGTAAACCAGCTGCTGATATCGCGTAAGGAATAACCATATTTAGAGCAATCTTTAAGCTTATTATTAGAATTATGCCGACTATTATCGGGCCTTGCATAATAGGCCGAGTACGACGTTCTGGCTACTAGGTACAACATATATACTTGTTATATATATATTTTGACATTATTAGGCGATGCTGTGGTCACACGCTGAACAGCAGTGCTGTGCGCTCATACTGCGAGCGCCAGCCTTGGTTGCTCATCCCTTCTTGTGAAAGGATGATGATAGCCTCCTGGGTAGTTAATAGTTTCCCATGTCGTGTTCTAAGATGTCGCTTATATGTATTTCGAGTTTTCAGCCTGACGTATGAGTCACAGCCTGGTTGATCAGTTGTTTACATCATCAGGTCTACTACCATCAGCAGCAACTTCAATAATTTCATTCGAAACCAAAATGGCGATAGTATAGGAGATGGATGATGTGACGACGGCTGGAAGGGCGAACGTGACAGTAATAATATTTTAAAGGAGTAAAGAATAAATAATAATTATGTGCCCAATTAACTAACTCCCCCCACCCCACCCCACCCCCTACGGCCCATAGACCCCCCTGTACAATATGTTTTTTGAATACTAATGTAGAAGAAATTTTTCATCCATTATAGTTTGGAAACTAGAAATTTAAATTTAAGGTCTTTAAATGTTATAAGAAAGCCAATAAATAGTTGTAGATATTTATTATCTATCCATTGCTAATTGTTAAAGATTTAAAACAAAACCACCACTACTAAATAGTAGATATATTATAAATACCTTAGGATCGGGATTATCTATCTTCTTCTGCTTCAATGTCGTTCGTCGTGGGACTGGTAGTCATTTAAAACTTGGCTATATATTGAAGGCGAAAGACTAATCTTAATACCACATTGGTGGTTCCATACCAAAAACCGTCTAATTCCCCGCAAAAATGTGGTGTTTTTAGTAAAGTGCACAAAGGAGTATTTAAATTACGTCCCCATTTGCGTGTTCAATGCTAATCTGGTTCCGTGGATGACAGGGTTTACTATTAATTAGAACCATGTTAGTTAGGCCACAATTCATTTTGGTGGTTCTTGAATAACTTTGGCCACAAATTCTCGGCCATTATCACTCTGTGAAATTCGTGGGGATCTAATGAGAGCAAATATTTCGAGCAAGTGACGCTCTCCTTTTTGCATATTAATATATTATGTCCATGTGACGACCTCTTTCGGCAAAACTGACCATACAACTGCTCTAGGTGTATGAAACAATAAAATACTCCGATTACAGATCTTTAATCAACTTCGTCAATGGTCACTAGGACATCCTCAAATAGATTTTTAACGTCATATCGAGACAAACGAGACAAAAGATCGTATTTGTGAGATATCTTTGTGGTCAATTTCAATTTGGCAGTTTTAATATTATACCTGATATAATTTCTAGCGCGTATATTATTTTTCGGCATGGAGAAGAAATTGCAGGTGCTTCCTCCATACCGGACTGAATAAGAGTCCGACTGACACTGATATGTATCAATTGACTGCACCCTATGTCATCACCTTCATTCCCTCCTCCTTCCCCCTCAACATAAACAACGGGTCAAGCCGTCATTTTTTTGATCGACCAATCACTGACCGACCCGCTTTCTCTGCTTTGCCAAAACGGCAGTTTACAATACAGCTTGTGTTTACTCAAATAACTTATTACCCCAAAAATTTCCTTGTTGACCTAACCAAGTAGGACAACATCATTGTTGCATACACTGTCAAGTAATGAGATTTGGTTATATAATATATAGTGTCAGTAGTAGAAACCTCGCTATACATATTTTACCTAATGGACAAAGTGCACTATGTAAATTTATGTGTTCTCGTTTTTGGTAATTGAATGAATGAATAGTTAGTTAAATTCTAAATTTTTATTAATTACTTTTGTACTTATTACCAAATTGTTTTTCCTAATTTGTGACAATAATTGCTGAAAACTTGACCTATACTTAAATTTTTTTCTCACTCAATACACATAAAAGGATTTTTGCTTGAATGTACTCACAAATAGTTAGTTGATCAGCAAACATTTTTACCATTTTTTTTTACGAGATTCGTGCTATTATTGACCGTGTAATTGAAGAATATAATTACATACTAATTTATATTATAAAATACGTGTATATTAATTTCATTTAACAATTCCAAGGTTATATATATATATATATAGAAATAGAAATTTAGTAGCCACACTCCTACTAACATTCGGAATATTCAGTTGCAAAGAGCTTTTAAAACCATGGTATCCATATTTCCCTTTAAATCTTTTACATCTTCGATTACATCAAGATCCCAAATAGAAAAATATATAATCAAATATAGCTCGTTTGCTATGGATATTATTTTAGAACCATTTATAATTAAATTAGTACCATTTAATCCCCAAATTGTAAATGTTTATGCTATAAAAATATGGATGGGATCTACTCAAGAAGGATATCCTGCGGCATCCCAATTACAATTTATACTGCGAGTTGTAGTTGAGGAGGAAGAAAATTATTTGTCCTATATGTATTTGGAAATCTTCTCTAACATTAACGAAAGAAGCATCATGTTCCATGAACATATATCACAGAACCCCCGTATCACGGATTTCTTTATATCAGCTATCGCGGCGGGATATAGGTCCTACGCCAAAGATCCTTCCATATTTTTGATGAAGATACAAGCTTCCAAACAGGAACGAGAGGCTCTGAGAGAGATGATGATGGCAGACGGAATATCAATTCCATCATCATGTAGCAAAGTTGATCAGGCTGTGGTGAAAAAGCTTATGTTCGTAAAACAATATTTTAATCAGCATTATTATTTTAGGTACATGATATTTAAAAATATACGTTGGGAATTAACCCGAGATATGAGAGTTTATGAAGCATGGTTGAAAAAAAAATTGGCTTAACTACGTTAATCACAGGATGATTCAACATAAACCCTATTGTTTACATGATGGATCTTTTTTAAACGAGCCTCGTCAAGATATAATTTATAGGGACCCCAACTATGAACTTATATCTCGTTTTTGGTTAAAACAATATGTTATATTTTACGGGTTTTCAGTGATAATGATGGTGATAAAAAGTGTGATGATATCTGTTGTATTAACTTAGGAAACCTTGACCGAATTTATCATTTAAATTCGTCGCATAGAGAATTGGTTGCTCGAATGGTGGTGAAAGAATATGGATCATTTTATATAGAAAAGGTACAAAGCCAACTTTTCATAACCCAAAATCCCCATCTCTTTATGGACATCGTTCAAACGGGAGAAAAGGAAGAAATCTGTCGTTTTATTATACAAGACGAAGGTTTATCATCATCATCATCATCACCACCACCACCATGTAAAAATACCAACAACCCAAATAGTTTACAGGCAATATGTGTCAATAAATTTGTGAATTCCTTTTTGGATACTACTAGAATGGGATATTGGACTGTGGCCCGCTTACATAGAGCAATATACACCAACCCTAATATTCCTCATTTTTTTAAACGCCAGATAATTAACGAAGTTCAACGGAATCTAATGATTAGATCATGGGAAAGAGCAGTGGCAGATGAAACAACTACTGAACTTTTATTATTTCCGAGAAAGAGGAAATTTAGACTAATACCAATCAATGGTTTTTAGACTGATAAAATAAAATTGACCCCTCCACCTCAAAAATAGAAGAATATAAACAAAAGGACAACCGATTAAAAATAGTTTTTTTTTATAAATTTGACTAATTAAAATTTTTTACATAAATTGTTAGCATTATGTCGGCATTTGTTTGGTACATTTTTTATTATTTCTTTTAACACAATGTTGCATACGCTGTCAAGGAAAGAAAATCGCTTATATAATATATATAGTTTAAGTAGTTGTACCTAGTAGAAAACTCACTATACATATTTGGCTTAATGGACAGAGTTCACTACGTAAATTTATGTTCTCGTTTTTTTTTTTTTTTTTGGTAAATGAATGAATGGATAGTTAGTTAAATTCTAAATTTTTTATTTATTTTTTTTGTACTTCTTACCAATTTGTTATTCCTAATTTGTGACAATAGTTACTGAAAACTTGGTTTTGGTTGAATCTGTACTTAATTTTTTTTCTCACTCATTGAACATAAGGGCCATTCGGAATATTAGGTGTAAAGAGCTTTTAAAACCATGGTATCCATATTTCCCTTTAAATCTTTTACATCTTCGATTACATCAAGATCCCAAATAGAAAAATATATAGTCAAATATAGTTCGTATGGTATAGATATTATTTTAGAACCATTTATAATTGATTCAATACCATTTGAACCCCAAATTGTAAATGTTTATGCTATAAAAATATGGATGGGATCTACTCAAGAAGGATATCCTGCGGCATCCCAATTACAATTTATATTGCGTGTCGTAATTAGGGAGAAAGAAAATTATTTTTCCTATTTGTTTTTGGAAATCTTCTCTAACATTGACCAAAGAAGCATCATGTTCTGTGAACATAATTTCGAGTACCCCCATCCAGATTACTTAACAGTACCTATCACAGGATATAGGTCCTACGCCAAAGATCCTTCCATATTTCTGATGAAGATACAAGCTTCCAAACAGGAACGAGAAGCTCTGAGAGAGATGATGATGGCAGACGGAATATAGATTCCATCATCAAGTAGCAAAGTTGATCAGGCTGTGGTGAAAAAGATTATGTCCATAAAACATTATTTTAATCGGGACTATTATTTTAGGTACATGATGTTTAAAAATATACGTTGGGAATTAACCCGAGATGTGAGAGTTTACGAAGCATGGTTGAAAATAAAAAATGGCTTAACTACGTTAATCGCAGGATAATTCAACATAAACCCTATTGTTTACATATTGGATCTTTAAGAGGCGAGCCTCATCCAGATATAATTTATAGGGACCCCAACTATGAACGTATATCTCGTTTTGTGGTAAACAAATATTGTAATGACTGGCAGGAGAATTATTATATTTTTCGAGTTTTCAGTGATGGTGATGGTGATAAAAAGTGTGATGATATATGTTGTATTAACCTAGGAAACCTTGACCGAATTTATCATTTAAATTCGTCACAAACAGAATTGGTTGTTCGAATGGTGACGAAAAAATATGGATCATTTTATGTAGAAAAGGTAAAAAGCGTACTTTTCATAACCCAAAATCCCCATCTCTTTATATGCCTCATTCAAACGGGAGAAAAGGAAGAAATCTGTCGTTTTATTATACAAGACGAAGGTTTATCATCATCATCACCACCACCATGTAAAAAATTAATTAACGAAGTTCAACGGGATCTAATTATTAGATCGTGGGAAAGAGAGGTGGCAGATGAAACAACTACTGAACTTTTATTATTTCCGGAAAAAACAGGATAATCGGTCGATTATTATCCCCACTTCATATGTATGAGATAATTTTTTTTATGGAGTTAAAATTACATAGATATATGACCGAACCTAACCAACCCTACCTAACCTAATCTAACCTATCTTTATATGTTTGGTTAGGTGAAGTCTGCTACAATAAGAGGCATAACTGGTAATCCCCTCACAGTGTTCAAGAGAGAACTGCATCAGAGGAGGAATGCATTCAAAATATTAGAATTGTCAACATCAGATGATTAAGTCTACATGATGCTGTTAATGTAATAATAATAATAATACCTAAAATAGGATGGACTGAGATATGATATATTATGTGGATATAAATGTTTTTTATAATAAATATTAGAGGTTATTAAATAATTTCTTGTCATGATTCCGACCCTTATTTATTATTCTGTGGGAAATTTTTAAATTTCCTTCTTAACATTATTGATAATATAAAATTTAAAACTCTCTTAAAAAATTACCAAAATATGGAATCTTTTCATTTACGATATAAGATAAAGACAGTTCAGACATGCAGGCATTCCTCATTTTTTTCCTCCAGAGTGTGTGATGTTATAACTTCCGAATGGTCTGAATGAACTTCTATCTTCCATTTAGTAGTGTCTGTCACTTCGACATCTCTTTTCTGGAAGTTGCTGAGCTGTGTAGCTAATAAGAAAGACATTAATATACCGAAGAAATTTTTAACAGAACATAGGAATTCTCTAATTTAAAAAACTTTTAATCACGAAAAAATAAATAACGCACAACTGAAATTAAAAGGATCAATTTCAGTTCATCCTAGACTAGGACAGACCTAAAACGTCAAAGTTATTTACTAAAAACATACCTGTGCCTGTTCGTCTCCTGACCGAAGACCCGTTCCTCCACATTCTCCTGCTTCTCCCATTCCTTCCCTGGCTTGGTGTCATCATCTCCATCTCCCATGTCTGAGCTCAGTAAAGATGAACAAACTTCCCCCATATCCACCATATCATCCTTCTTAATCTCAGAAGACCGTGGCCATTTGTTTTTGCTGGAATCAAGCTTCCTTAGTGCCTTTCTCTCTTCTTTCTTTTTATGGCCTTATTTAGTGTCAAGCCCTTCAGTTTGCCAATGAAACAGTCATTTTCGAATGAGTCTGAGGACGACGATAAGGACGACGATGAGACGAATGATGAAGAAAGATAACCTTACTTTTATGAAACAAGACATATGCTCCTCAATAATTATCCTCTACAATGTAAGTGTATAAGGTGGGTGGGAATCCTCAGCAGATGTAGCTTGGCCTCTTTCAGCTTGTTGTTTGCTTCCCCAGAAGAGTTAGTAGTTATCTCCCGCAGCCGCCAGAGTCTCTAGACCAACTAACACATGCCCTGACTCCGAAACCCTTCATCAGTCCGGAAACAGGTGGTGGGGGAGGATTGAGGGAGGAAAGAACGAACAACAATAAATTAAAGTTACTACTATAATTGTGTTTTACAGTATAATGAATAAAAAATCAATCTCTAAATATCAATTTACCTGAAAGAGACACCTAACAAACACTTGAATAGGCTGTGAAACAGGGACTACCTCTTTCGGAGTTCCAAATTTCACAACAAATAATTTAATGGAAAAGTAGTATATAATCAAAGGCTGAATGTTTTCTTAAAATCTTTCTATGCTCTCTCTTTCTCTTTTTTGAGTTGAGTTTATTTGCCTACTCCCCGACCTGCTACTGCTTTTTTTTTCTTATTTTTTTATTATTCAAACCCCCCAAAATCCTTTTATCCTCCTTCTTTTCGTCTATCATTATTACATCCCCTTCTATTTCCTTTCATCCTCCTTCTTTCTCTAGAACTATTGAACTAGTATCATTTATTGGTTTAATATCCTCCTTCTTTGCCTTCAATTGATGAACTGGTGTCATTTATTGGTCTTCCTCTTCCAATTGCATTTCATCTGTTCCTCCTCTCCTATTCATTAACTGTTTTTCCTTCTTATTCTTTTTCAGAGTCATTCTTTCATTTTTTCGTCTGTCTTTGGTATTTAATCTTGATAGTTCTTTGACATCTTTTGGTTTTGTCCCCAAATCTGTTGTTTTATATGTTTTTGTTGTTTCCTGTGATGAAACTTTCTGAGAGGAAATTGTTTTTAAAATGATTTCATCACCATCGATTCACACATTTAAATATTTTTGTATTATTTGTGTTTCAATAACCATTCCCTTCTTGTTTAATATCATCACTGTTCAATAATGTAAGTAATTTTAAATTTTTATCCTTGTTATCAATAGACACTATTTGGTTGGTGTAAATTTCATCGTCGTCAATGCTAATTTGGTCTCCAATCAGTGTTAAACCCTTAATATTAAATATAAGTGGAAAAACAGAGGGGGTTTTAATAGCTTTCTTTATATTTTGGAGTTTAATAAAGTTGATTTCATAGTATCGTTGTCATATAAGTTTCGTGAAAAATGAAGGTTTAATTGAATAGAAGGCATAAGAATTTTATCATTTATTACAGTAACAAGATTTTTATAGAACTGGGCGCACAATATAATTTAGAAATATGATTCGAAAGAGAATAGAATAATTGTTTAATTTCATTTTGGGCAACACTATTCCGACAAAATATCTTTTACTTTAATCTGATCGAATGCTAATAATAAATATTTTTTTTGGCACTTCTCTGCTAGGTAAGCATCGAGTTCATTAATAATAGTTCTGATAATAGAGGTGAACTTTTCTACTAGAGTTTCATCATAGTCTGAAGAAATGTCCATTGTATTAATCATCGACAAATGTATTTTCGATTCGTTTAATTCAGAACTCATGGCTAACATTTTAGAATGTATTTCTTTATTTGTTTGTTTTAACCTCAAATTTTCTGATTCCTGTGTTTGTTGAATGGCTAATATTTCAGTAGTATCACCACCATATGACTTGCGAATCACTTGTAAGATAATTACATAAAAGTGTTTTACATTTCGTACTCTAAAATCTCTTTGAATTTCGTTCTGATAAATTGTATATATAATTGTAATAAAAGTATATACCTTTATAACTTCAGAATTTGTTTCTTTTGTATAGTCGTATAAATCTGCAAGTCGGTCTATTATATTTTCTTTAACTAAATCCATAGATGCAAGTTGATCTACTAATATTTTAGCCAAATAATTTGGTTCTTGTAACTTACTTTTTAAACTATTTTGAATCAACATAAGGCACTAATTCTTTTTGGTTTTTGTACTATTTCATCGGTAATATTTTTTGAAACTATTTAGTATATGATTAAATAACTTTCTTTCTTCCTCATTAGTAAATATATTTACTATATTTCCAGTTGTAGATCAGTATTACTATTGTCAATAATGTCATTTAACTTAGCCATTCTATTTGTGTGTTCTTGTAGAATATACTTATTGTGTTCTATTTTAAAATGATTAATAATCTTTATTATTATTGATTAATTAGAGTATTTGTTTACTTGAATGACTATTATTTATAAACAATATCTTTGAAAAACATTCAGTTATATCATCATTGATAATATAGGGTTTTTCTAAAAATTAGTAAATAATTGATTATTTTAATATTTGTTTTATCTATATCAACAATAATTGATTATATTGTTGATTGACTTGTTGTTCTCTTCCTAAGTTGTTTATTAATAGTTTCTAGATGTTGCTGTTTCTCAAGTTCTTCTACATATTGTCGTTGATGATCTTGTTCTTGTTCCTGAAGTGTTTTAATATAAGTTTCTAGTTGTTGCTGTTTCTCAAGTTCTTTTTGTTTTGATTAATAATAACGCCTCATCATATTGTCGTTTATGGGCTTGTTTTTGTTCCTGAAGTTGTTTAATATAAGTTTTTTCTATTTCATGTTTTTCATAGTTACATTTCTCAAGTTCATTCGTGTAACTTTCTTCTAGTTGATGTTTTTCATTAAACCAATTTATTTTCAAAGTTTCTATTTGTTGTTCTTTTTCATTTATTACTCGTGGTAATCGTTTAAAGAACTCTTTAACTCCTCATTATGTCTATAACTTTCAGTTAATTGTTCATTATTTCTATTTTTATTTCTTGTTTTTGATGAGATAATTGTGCGGTACATAGTTGTAATTCTTTACTGAATTCAACGTTTTTAGATTTTATTTCAGTATTATTTGATTTAATTATAGTCTTTAAATTTNCTTACTTGTTAAAACTATATTTGAATCACATAAGGCACTAATTCTTTTTGTGTTTTTTTACTATTTCATCGGTAATATTAGTTTTGAAACTATTTAGTATATGATTAAATAACTTTCTTTCTTCCTCATTAGTAAATAATATATTTACTATATTTCCCAGTTGTAGATCAGTATTACTATTGTCAATAATGTCATTTAACTTAGCCATTCTTTGTGTGTTCTTGTAGAATATTATTGTGTTCTATTTTAAAATGATTAATAATCTTTATTATATTGATTTAATTAGATTATTTGTAATACTTGAATGACTATTATTTATAAACAATATCTTTGAAAAACATTCAGTTATATCATCATTTGATAATATAGGGTTTTTAAAAAATTAGTAAATAATTGATTATTATTAATATTTGTTTCATCTATATTCAACAATAATTGATTATATTGTTGATTGACTTGTTGTTCTCTTCCTTAAGTTGTTTATTAATAGTTTCTAGATGTTGCTGTTTCTCAAGTTCTTCTACATATTGTCGTTGATGATCTTGTTCTTGTTCCTGAAGTGTTTTAATATAAGTTTCTATTTGTTGCTGTTTCTCAAGTTCTTTTGTTTTGAATAATAATAACGCCTCATCATATTGTCTTTGATGGGCTTGTTTTTGTTCCTGAAGTTGTTTAATATAAGTTTTTTCTATTTCATCTTTTTCATAGTTACATTTCTTAAGTTCATTCGTGTAACTTTCTTCTAGTTGATGTTTTTCATTAAACCAATTTATTTTCAAAGTTTCTATTTGTTGTTTTTTCATTTATTACTCGTTGGTAATCGTTTAAAGAACTCTTTAACATCTCATTATGTCTATGACTTTCAGTTAATTGATCATTATTTCTATTTATTTCTTGTTTTTGATGAGATAATTGTGCAGTACATAGTTGTAATTCTTTACTGAGTTTAACGTTTTTAGATTTTATTTCAGTATTATTTGATTTAATTATAGTATTTAAATATTCAATTTCATTATCTAATTTTGTTATTTGTTTGTCTCTTTCTGTTAGTTTTTTAGCGTTTTCTATATTTCTATTATATAAATCATTTATTTCTTTGTCTTTTCATCTATTTTATCTTCATATTCACCTAATTTTTCTAATTCTACTACTTGGGTTTTTAATTCGTCTACACATTTACTGTTTTCAAGTTCCAATGTGGCTATTATATTTTTATGTTCTTCTATTTCAGTTGTAAACTTCTCAACTTTATTATTTAAATCAATTATTTCGCGGTCTTTTTCTGCTTTCGCAGTCTCTAGAAGATTTTTTTCAGTATCACACTCACTATATCGTTTATTTAATAAAGCTATGGTTTCATTTTGTTGATATTGACTTTTAATAAGAGGATATGTTTTAGTTATTACTTTTATATATCTATCAGACAGATCAAATAAATGAAGCAATTTATTTAGTAATATGATTGTTCTTGTTTCATCCTCATCTTTAGCAGAAACATTGTTTAAATATGTTTTTATATTTATACGTTCTCTTAAACCTGAGGTCCCATCCTCAGGGAAATGTACCATACTCAAGATTGTTTTAACAATTTCACTCATTTTTTATGGGGGGAGAAAAAAATGCCTATTTTGAAGTCCAATATTAATTTTATCTTACTTAAATGAAACGAAATGAAACAGTCCATCAATAAATTGTGGGGGGTTTTCTTTTTTTTGCTGTCACGACTGCAATGCGTACGTCGCCAATGTACATGTGGCAGACGCTTCACGAAGCTGTCGGAATTAGCAAAATAGAAAATAAGAGAGCAACCGTACAGGGCCTGGGAGCAAGGTCGAGTTAGAGTCCTTGTGGGTCTCTTCTCAGACTAGCCTCACCTGGTCCTGCTCTACGTTGGTCGTTGGAATCCCCTCAATGATGTAACACTTTAAGGGACTCCTAGGGTCTTCATCAAATTTATAGTTTAGTGACTTACAGGCAACTCGGTGTTGAAGACACCTAGATCTGAAGGCTGGAGTAATATTAGCAGTATTCAGAAGTGGTTCAACGGAAACACCGCATAAAGCTTAACAGTAGTTTATTTATTAGCTTAACCACTAATACACAGGGTGCTTGATTTACTTTACTCGTGGAGAAACACCTAACTTAACACAGTTGACAGCCAATCACTAACACGGCAACCTAACTGCCGGTATGTAAAGGGATCACAAGAGTTACATCCAGATACTCGGTAATGATGATATGCAATAAATCAACAAATACACTGTCAATGGGACAGGCATAACATGCACAATAATAATCACACAATAACTAAATGTGTGGTGTATGTGAAGCTCACATTCACAGACGAATGAAATGCAGTGATACCACACAGATAAACACGTATTCACCGTCGATTAACCTACAACCTGCAACAGGTATGAGAAGGTGAGAACTGTGGTTGATCCCTCAAACAACACAGACACAATAAACAATGACATGATAGCTGGTTTCGCTCGTAGACACTGAGGGTACTCGCAATATCTTGAGATGATTTCCTGAGTAGGGCAGACACACGCTCACACACTGGCACTGGCGGTGCTAAGGTGGTGACGTCACGTCAGAGTGAGGGCGGCGGCTGGCGGCGGCTGGCGTCGGCTGGCGTCGGTTGGAGTCGGCTGGCGTCGACTGGCGTCGGCTGGCGTCGGCTAGCGGCGGCTTGCGGCAGTACCATGAACTACACTGTACACTGTGGTACAGGTACACTGTGGTAAAGTCACACACAGATTACTTAGGCGGCGGCACTGCCTTAGTTCACTCTGAGTCACTTACAACGATCTTTGTCACCAGGGGTTACCTGATACCAGTCTGTTTCGCTCTGGACATTTGTCACTTTAGGCTTCTAAACAATATATTCCTACTCGTGATTCTGGCCAGTGTGTGGTATATCGCAAAGGCGCTGAGTTAACTTGACGGGAGGGATAGACGGTGTTCAGTCTATTGGCCGGTAGAACAGAACACGTCCTCTGGGTATGGTCTCTCTCACGTGAATGAGTTTGCAAGGGTGCCGGGCATCTCGTGGCACACAACACAAAAGAAGTTACAATTTGACCAATAGCATTGCAGCAAATGAGCGGGAACCAATCATATTAGCTCGTTCGATGAGCAGTAGCAGGAGTGACGTCATGAACACGTCATAGCTGTTATTCTCCATGCGCTGGTTGAGGTTGACCCCAGAGGTCAGACGCTGCTGGCGCCTTCCCCTCTCACACTCTCCTCCAGGCCATGTACTCACTGACCCTATGGTGGCAAGTATGCTTAAGCTCCCTGTATCTACTTCCTACCTAGACATACGGCGGCCTACGTTTTTTTTAACAGTGTTCCTGGTTAAGTGGGCATTCTGGAGATACCCAACATGCCAAGGGAAATAGGCTTTGTTCACAAGATCCTAAATAAATAAATCCAAAGTTGGGATCAAATAATAAAAGTATAAATAGATACTAGAAAACTACTCCATATCGACATAATATATTTTTATTATATAATATCATTTATTCAATTTTGAAAATTATTGAACAGACTTTTATTTTGAATATACTATCCAAAGAAATAATTATATTGAATGTCGAAAAATCAACATTGAATGTTCCACTGTGCACTGCAATGAGCCATTCAAGTCGGCTGAGGGAGGATCTTGGGAGACATACTCCCACATAAATGTACATACATTATATTGAATAGGACATTCAATGTTGATTTTTCGACATTCAATATAATTATTTCTTTGGATAGTATATTCAAAATAAAAGTCTGTTCAATAATTTTCAAAATTGAATAAATGATATTATATAATAAAAATATATTATGTCGATATGGAGTAGTTTTCTAGTATCTATTTATACTTTTATTATTTGATCCCAACTTTGGATTTATTTATTTAGGAATATTGGTACTGTCCATAAAAGTGAATTTATTGAATAAATGGTTAATAGTTTGTTTCATCTGCCACTGCTCTTTCCACGATTGGATCATTAGATTCCGTTGAACTTCATTGATTAACTTTAGTTTTAAAAAATGAGGAATGTTAGGATTGGTGTTGATTGCTCTACCTAAGCAGGCCATGTTCCAATATCCCATTCTAGTAGTATCCAAAAAAAATTCACCAATTTATTGACGCACATTGCCTGTAAACTATTTGGGTTGTTGGTATTTTTATATGGTAGTGGTAGTGATAATGATGATGATAA
>WNGS01052686.1:172432-189097 GCA_020271785.1 Procambarus virginalis
GGAAGGCGCCAGCAGCGTCTGACCTCTGGGGTCAACCGGCGCGATCGGAATAACAGCTATGACGTGTTCATGACGTCACTCCTGCTACTGCTCATCGAACGAGCTAATATGATTGGTTCCCGCTCATTTGCTGCAATGCTATTGGTCAAATTGTAACTTCTTTTGTGTTGTGTGCCACGAGATGCCCGGCACCCTTGCAAACTCATTCACGTGAGAGAGACCATACGAAGAGGACGTGTTCTGTTCTACCGGCCAATAGACTGATCACCGTCTATCCCTCACCGTCAAGTTAACTCAGCGTCTTTGCGATATACCACACACTCGCCAGAATCACGAGTGGGAATATATTGTTTAGAAGCCTAAAGTGACAAATCTCCAGAGCGAAACAGACTGGTATCAGGTAACCCCTGGTGACAAAGATCGTCGTGAGTGACCTAGAGTGAACTAAGGCAGTGCCGCCGCCTAAGTAATCTGTGTGTGACATTACCACAGTGTACAGTGTAGTGCATGGTACCGCCACTCATCCTGAGCGTGTACCTCAGTACCTCGCGCCCGCCGCCGCCCTCACCTACGTGACGTCACCACCTCACGCACCGTCAGTGCCAGTGTGTGCGCGTGTGTCTGTCTGTTAAGCATACAGCACGCCCTACTCACGAAATCATCTCAAGATACTGCGAGTACCCTCCGTGTCTACGAGCGAAACCAGCTATCAGGCCACCTACGAGTGCTTGTATAAACGAGTCTGAGTGAGTGCGTAAGGAAAGGTACCTTATCTGTAAGTACAAGATCTTGTCATTGTTTTATTGTGTCTGTGTTGATCTGAGGGATCAACCACAGTTCTCACCTTCTTATACCTGTCGCAGGTTATAGGTGAATCGACGGTGTATGCGTGTTTATCTGTGTGGTATCACAGCATTTCACTCGTCTGTGGATGTGAGCTTCACATACACCACACATTTAGTTATTGTGTGATTATTATTGTGTTTATTGCATATCATCATTACCGAGTATCCGGTTGGAACTCTTGTGATCCCTTTGCATACCGGCAGTTAGGTTGCCGTGTTAATGATTGGCTGTCAACTGTGTTAAGTTAGGTGTTTCTCCACGAGTGGATACGAGTCGATTAGCCAGACGTCAAGAGTCTCGCTAATGCAACCATAGCTTTGCTGACGCCAATCGAAAGTAAATCAAGCACCCTGTGTATTAGTGGTTAAGTTAGTAAATAAACTACTGTTAAGCTTTATGCGGTGTTTCTGTTGAACCACTTCTGAATACTGCCAATATTACTCCAGCCTTCAGCTCTATGTGTCTTCAACACCGAGTTGCCTGTAAGTCACTAAACTATAAATTTGATGAGGACCCTAGGAGTCCCTTAAAGTGTTACATCATTGAGGAGATTCCAACGACCAACGTGGAGCAGGACCAGGTGAGGCTAGTCTGAGAAGAGACCCACAAGGACTCTAACTCGACCTTGCTCCCAGGCCCTGTACGGTTGCTCTCGTATTTTCTATTTTGCTAATTCCGACAGCTTCGTGAAGCGTCTGCCACATGTACATTGGCGACGTACGCATTGCAGTCGTGACAGTAAAAAAAAGAGAAAACAACCCACACGGCGGATGCATTGAAAGCAAGGCTGTATTAGTGGCAGCAGCAGCAACTTCAATAATTTCATCCTCGTCTGGAAACCAAAATGATGATAGTAATGGAAAAGGAGGGGTAGAAACTACACGGGATTCACTTAGGAACCATTATTATATTCCCCTGCAATGTTGTGGGTAATGATGGTAATGCAAGAGGTGGAGAAATAAAACAGGTTTCAGGCATATGATGGAAAGTTAGTTAAATTCAAAATTTTTATTAATTACTTTTGTAATTAGTACCAATTTGTTTTTCCTAATTTGTGACAATAATTGCTGAAAACTTGGCCTGTACTTATATTTTTTTGCTCACTCATTGAACATAAAGGGATTTTTGCTTCGGAATATTCAGTTGCACAGAGCTTTTAAAACCATGGTATCAATGTTTCCCTTTAAATCTTTTACATCTTCGATTACATCAAGATCCCAAATAAAAAAATATGTAGACAAATATTGTTCGTTTAATATTAATATTACTTTAGAACCATCTATACTGAAATTATTTAGAGGAGATAACCCCCAAATTGTAAATGTTCATGCTATAAAAATATGGATGGGATCTACTCAAGAAGGATATCCTGCGGCATCTCAATTACAATTTATACTGGGAGTCATAATTGAGGAGGAAGGAAATTATTGTTCTTATATGTTTGTGGAACACTTCTCTAACATTGACCAAAGAAGCATCATGTTCTGTGAATATAATTTCGAATACCCTGATGATCCGGATTACTTAATAGGAGGGCCTGTCAATGGATATAGATCCTACGCTAAAGATCCTTCCATATTTCTGATGATGATACAAGCTTCCCAACAGGAACGAGAAGCTCTAAGAGAGACGATGATAGCAGACGGAATATCGATTCCATCGTAATGTAGAAAAGTTGATCAGGCTGCGCTGAAAAAGCTTATATTCCTAAAACACTATTTTAATCGGCATTATTATTTCAGGCATATGATGTTTAAAAATATAAGTTGGGAATTAACCGGAGATGTGAGAGATTACGAAGCATGGTTGAAAAATAAAAAATGGCTTAACTACGTTAATCGCAGGATGATTCAACATAGACAATATTGTTTATATGATAATCGATATTCAAGAAACGATTTTCGTCAAGATTTAATTTATAGGGACCCAACTATGAACATGAATGTCATAATAGGTTAACCAGCTATGGTAATAAATGGGATGATCGTGATCTTATATTTCGTATTTTCAATGATGGTGACAAAAAGTGTGATGATATATGTAGTATTTACCCCGAAAACCTTGACAGAATTTATCATTTTAATTCGTATCGTAAGGAATTAATTGCTCGAATAGTGGTTAAAAAATATGGATCATTTTATGTAGAAATGGTACAAAGCGTACTTGTCATAACCCAAAATCCCCATCTCTTTATGGACATCATTCAAACGGGAGAAAAGGAAGAAATCTGTCGTTTTATTATACAGGACGACGGTTTATCATCATCATCATAATCACCACCAGCATGTAAAAATACCAACAACCCAAATAGTTTACAGGCAAAGTGTCTCAATAAATTTGTGAATTCTTTCTTGGATACTACTAGAATGGGATATTGGACTGTGGCCTGCTTACGTAGAGCAATCAACACCAACCCTAACATTCCTCATTTTTTTAAACACCAGATAATTAACGAAGTTCAACGGAATCTAATGATTAGATCGTGGGAAAGAGCAGTGGCAGATGTAACAACTATTAACCTTTTATTCTGTTAATACATTTTTTATGGACGGCGACAAAGAGACATAAAGCCCTGTTTAGTATTTTTCTATGTGAAAATAAGAACAGCTTCAATGAAAACCTTCAATTTTACTGAATTGATTATATTATAAAATATATATATTGTTTATTATTCTTAAAATAAATAAATCAAACTAAAGTTGGGAGCAAATACTAAAAGTATAAATAAAAACCCTTGATGAATCTCTTACTTTGTAATGTAATGCCAAACCCATTAATTCACATATTTTTTTTTTACATTAGAAAGGGAGCCTAAGTGCAGTACTGGACTCTGGCCGATGGTAGGTAGATTTAATAAGTTCAGTTATCATTTTATCTATTTCAGAGTTACGTACTTCTTCCGTTAGTCGCAAGGCAACATGTTGTAAATCATCTACACTATCTTGAAGCCTCGACAATTTAGTTAGCACTTCAATAGCAGTTATATGGGTGGTTAAATCATATTGGGGATATTTACTCAACCTTAGGAGGGTAATGATGGTAATGCAAGAGGTGGGGAAATCAAACAGGTTTCAGGCATATGATGGAAAGTTAGTTAAATTCTAAATTTTTATTACTTTTTGTACTTAACACCAATTTGTTTTTCCTAATTTGTGACAATAATTGCTGAAAACTTGGCCTGTACTTAAATTTTTTTGCTCACTCATTGCACATAAAGGGATTTTTGCTTGAATATACTCACAAATATTTAGTTGATCAGCAAACATTTTTACCTCATTTTTTTTCACGTGATTCATGTTATTATTGACCATATAATTGAAGAATATCATTATATACTAATTTATATTATTAATACTTGTATATTAATTTCATTTAACAATTCCAAGGTTATATATATAGAAATAGAAATTTAGTAGCCGCACTCCTACTAAAATTCGGAATATTCAGTTGCATAGAGCTTTTAAAACCATGGTATCCATATTTCCCTTTAAATCTTTTACACCTTCGATTACATCAGGTTCCCAAATAGAAGAATATATACTCGAATATGGTTCATTTGCTATGGATATTATTTTAGAACCATTTATAATTAAATTAGTACCATTTAAACCCAAAATTGTAAATGTTTATACTATAAAAATATGGATGGGATCTACTCAAGAAGGATATCCTTCGGCATCTCAATTACAATTTATACTGCGAGTCGTAGTTGAGGAGGAAGAAAATTATTTTTCCTATAGGTTTTTGGAAATCGTCATTAACATTGACGAAAGAAGCCTTATGTTCTGTGAACATAATTTCGAATACGATATCAAGAGATATAGATCCTACGCTAAAGATCCTTCCATATTTCTGAAGATGATACAAGCTTCCCAACAAGAACGAGAAGCTCTGAGAGAAATGATGATAGCAGACGGAATATCGATTCAATCGTCATGTTGCAAAGTTGATCAGGCTGAGGTGAAAAAGCTTATGTTCGTAAAACAATATTTTAATCGGCATTATTATTTTAGGTACATGATGTTTAAAAACATACGTTGGGAATTAACCCGAGATATGAGAGTTTATGAAGCATGGTTGAAAAATAAAAAATGGCTTAACTACGTTAATCACAGGATGATTCAACATAAACCCTATTGTTTATATGATAGAAGAAACGAGCCTCATCAAGATATAATTTATAGGGACCCCAAGTATGAACGTATATCTCCTTTTGAGGTAAAACAATATCGTTATATTTTATGGGTTTTCAGTGATGGTGATGGTGATAAAAAGTGTGATGATATATGTTATATTAACCTAGGAAACCTTGACCGAATTTATCATTTAAATTCGTCGCATACAGAACTAATTGCTCGAATCGTGGCAAAAGAATATGGATCATTTTATATAGAAAAGGTAAAAAGTGTACTTTTCATAACCCAAAATCCCCATCTCTTTATGGACATCATTCAAACAGGAGAAAAGGAAGAAATCTGTCGTTTTATTATACAAGACGAAGGTTTACCACCATGTAAAAATACCAACAACCCAAATAGTTTACAGGCAATATGCGTCAATAAATTTGTGAATTCCTTTTTGGATACTACTAGAATTGGATATTGGACTGTTGCCTGCTTACATACAGCAATATACACCAACCCTAATATTCCTCATTTTTTTAAACGCCAGATAATTAACGAAGTTCAATGGAATCTAGTGATTAGATCATGGGAAAGAGCCGTGGCAGATGAAACAACTACTGAACTTTTATTATTTCCGAGAAAGAATAAATATAGACTACTTAATGTCTATGCGGGGATGATAATAGATTAAAAAAAGTTTTTTTTTATAAATTTGACTAATTAACAAATTTTACATAAATTGGTAGCATTATGTCGGCATTTTTTTGGTACATTTTTTATTATTTCTTTTAACATATTGTTGCATACGCTGTCAAGTAATGAGATTTGCTTATATAATATATACTGTAAGTAGTAGTAGTATAGTAGAAAACTCACTATACATATTTTGTCTCGTTTTTGGTAAATGAATGAATGGATAGTTAGTTAAATTCTAATTTTTATTAATTACTTTTGTAATTAGTACCAATTTGTTTTTCCTAATTTGTGACAATAATTGCTGAAAACTTGGCCTGTACTTAATTTTTTTTGCTCACTCATTGCACATAAAGGGATTTTTGCTTGAATGTACTCACAAATAGTTAGTTGATCAGCAAACATTTTTACTCATTTTTTTTTTACGAGATTCATGCTATTATTGACCGTGTAATTGAAGAATATAATTATATACTAAATTATATTATAAAATACGTATATATTAATTTCATTTAACAATTTCAAGGTTATATATATATATATAATATATATATATATATATTATATATATATATATATATAATATATATATATATAATATATATATAAAATATATATATATATATATAATATATATATATATATATATATATATATATATATATATATTGTGACGGTGTTCCCCCCCTTCTAATTCTCCCACGCCTGCTGTAAGAGTCATGTCCACTATTCCCAGCGTTCTCTACGTTGCAGGCATCAATTGAACATATGTGGGAGAGAACAGTATTCTCGATGAGCCGAGAAATTTGCGAAAATATAGTATTTTGGCCTGTGGGATAGGCCCTTTAGGGAGCCAATATGGCGCTGGCGAGTCTGTTCTCCCGCCAAAACTGTGTGACGTCAGTGTCGCCAGATTGGTCACCGTCAGCGACATGGCACTGGGAGCCAATGAAAACCGACTTTGGAAAAGTGACGTCACATAGGCATGGGGGTCCAGCCGTGTTGGCGCCTTGGCGATATCAGTCTTTCACGACACGTCCGAGAGGTAGGACGCGCGATCGGTCGTCCTGTCAGAGTGACGGATTTACCGAACTCCGGTGGATGTAAGCGTCTCCAGTTGTTGGCGCGCACTCTGTGAGGTCTTCCTGCAACCCAGATGTGGCTCAGATAAGGAATTGACAGAATATTGAGCAACAAGTGCTCAGGGACAGGTGAGTTGCAAGAAGTGGGCCGGGCATCGACGTGTGACGTCCTTGGCAGTTCACCAGTATAAGAGACAGCTTAGTGGCCGGGCCAACCCACCGTGAGTGAACCGGGTTGACCGTCTTGTCAACCAGGTTGAACGTGTGATCGACGATCCTGTCAAGTTTGACAGTAACCCCACCTTCGTGGAACCCTACGAGTCAACAGTTGAATGCAAGCACGTCGAGAAGTCTTCCCAAATACCTAGCGATATATCTAGACGACGAGGGAATTGACAGTGAAGTGAGCTTCAAGTGCTCTGAAGTCGGGTGCTGTGCGTGTGGAGCTTAAGCAGCATCGTCTGGGACGGCTGATAACTTCACAGTGACTTCGTAGTGGTGAGAGGCAGTTCCTCTGGGAGTACAGTGACAAGGACTAATTGGGAAACGTGCGACGACCGCCGAGACGTAGGCTGGCTGCCGTAGTTGGGAGGAAAGTTGACGGCCAGGAGACCGACTTCAACCCGGCGACGTACTGTAGGGGAAGCACGGACCTGCTGTGTACAGAAGCGGCGAGACGCGACATCCTAAGGCGTGGGCTTGTGTTTCTGGATGGTGTACGAGGCGAGAGCCTGGACCAGGAGCTACAACCCAACTGTCATCCTAGGATAGGTGAAGTAGGTGTTTACAGTTACCCTCCCATTTCCCTTTAGTTAGCTATATATTTCCTTGTCAGGATATTTTATATGTCGTGAGCAAGTCTCACTTGAGTCTAAGTCACAGAGAGCACAGTGTGTGGTGAGCCTGCCCAGAGCGCTCACAGTATCAGTTTACATATATATATGTGTGGGTGTGTGCAAGCACCAGGATTCGTCAAAGAATTTACTGTGACTATTATTAATTTCCTGTGATTATTATTATTATATATATTGGTAGTAAACCAGATATTGGTGTTAGGCTATGAGCCTAGAATTTATTGATATACATGCCTGTGTGTTGATCTCTATGATTTATTGATATAAATGCCTGTGTATTGATCTTCATGATTTATATATATATATATGCCTGTAATTTGATTACTGATTTATATATGACATGCCTGTGTACTGAATAATATCATATACGTGAAGTGATTGCCAGTGATATCTCTTTAAGAGAAAGTATAGATATAAAGAAAAGTTCAGTGATCAAGCGAGTGCATTCACAGTAAATATTATTAAGAATAGAGTAATCTTTTGGTACGGCGAAAAGCACTGTGAGTGCATTGTGAATAAGATATTGATCGTGAGGCCAGTGAAATCATAAGTATGCCATGTGAATGTTGAATACAGTGTTTTGCGAAAAAGTTAAATAAACGGGGATCGTGACAGAATTAGAAAACAAGTACTAGTCTGTTCTCACGATCGCGAGGGTCCCGGTCAGCTGACATCTGACAGGTGACGCGTGGCGCTGCCGATGTTAACATATCGGTGCGCTCCCGATTATTCCACTATGAATTGAGCAGTGTCATATATTATTCCTGATACATTGATGCATATATATTTCTCGTTGTCTTTTAAGTAAAATACCAAAACTCTTTGGTGTTTGATATTCCCCTCCATTTATCTTGTGACCGTGTAATGAAGTAAAGCAGAGTGGCCTGCCTGATACCATATTACTGGAATTTGCTCTTACCACAATTACCACAATTACACCTCACCACTGCAGTGTTACTGGACACCTAAAAACACCAGTTGGCGACCTTAAAGGCTGTGTAAGAGTTCTGTGTCGGGGTGGGCCACAGATTGAGGGAACGATCTGTGCCCCCACTCATCTTGCAATTTAAGGCCGGTTGTGAGATCGACTGGGGTACTCTCCGGGGCGTGCAGTGGAGCCTAGAGGATCGAGGGAAGACCCGCAGAACGACGGTGAGTAAGGGTTATTGTCGGAGCAACCACCTGGAAGGAAGATCTGGTCTACCTTTGCTTTAACCCTTCACAAACGAACACCGTGAAACCCCGACAATATATATATATATATATATATATATATATATATATATATATATATATATATATATATAACTGAAAACTCACACCCCAGAAGTGACTCGAACCCATACTCCCAGGAGCAAAGCAACTGGTAACTACAGGGTGCCTTAATCCGCTTGACCATCACGACCGGACATAAGGAAGTGATAGCCTGAGCTATATGAACCACTTCCCCGCCGCACCTGGATGGTTATCTTGGGCATAGCATTTTATCAAATCACCTCATTTTTGGGGCAACACGTGAGGAACACAAATGCAAACAAGCCTGAATGGTCCCCAGGACTAGATACAACTGAAAACTCACACCCCAGAAGTGACTCGAACCCATACTCCCAGGAGCAAAGCAACTGGTAACTACAGGGCGCCTTAATCCGCTTGACCATCACGACCGGACATAAGGAAGTGATAGCTGAGCTATATGAACCACTTCCCCGCCGGCACCTGGATGGTTATCTTGGGCATAGCATTTATCAAATCACCTCATTTTTTGGGGCAACACGTGAGGAACACAAATGCAAACAAGCCTGAATGGTCCCCAGGACTAGATACAACTGAAAACTCACACCCCAGAAGTGACTCGAACCCATACTCCCAGGAGCAAAGCAACTGGTAACTACAGGGCGCCTTAATCCGCTTGACCATCACGACCGGACATAAGGAAGTGATAGCCTGAGCTATATGAACCACTTCCCCGCCGGCACCTGGATGGTTATCTTGGGCATAGCATTTTATCAAATCACCTCATTTTTTGGGGCAACACGTGAGGAACACAAATGCAAACAAGCCCTGAATGGTCCCNATATATATATCAATTACAGAATTATTTTTTTTAAGGAAAAAAACTATAACAACATATTTTTCAATGCTTTTATACTGCTATAATAAAGGCTACGAGTAGTTGAAGTAAATTGTCTGACAAAGAAGGATGGCATCTCTACCACATATGTTATTAGAAAAACTATTTTCACTAATTCCATATCGCCATCTTCTGCTTATTTGCTCGAGGGTGTGTAAAAGCTGGAGTCGTTTAATTCTAAACTCAGCTTAAATGCCTTTTCGAATCCTTTATCATCATCTTATATGGGATTCTCATACTCCTTTCCATAGTCCCCTCTTTGATGAAAAAGGTGATTGTCTCTGCATAGAGCATCCTATATCATGGCGAAACTATGTGACCAATACTACATAAATGTTAGAGGTCATCGAGGCATACTAGACATGATGGAAAAAACGAATGAAGAACTGATCGAGAATTGGTCAAGAAAAAATGATTCCGAACTGTTTGAGCTTTTGCGAAATCATCCCTTATATACGTACTTATGCCAGATTCTATGGTCACTGAAGGTGATGATTTGGAAAAAGGAAGGATATTTCAATAATCACATTTAGAAACGTATTATCCAGTAAAAAGAATACCTGTTACAATTCAATAACTATTGTATATCCACTAATGTTAAGTGCCAAGAATCAAGATTTATGTTGGATAATGTATTCCATTATGAGATGTCAAAGTAACAGAGTAATTTCTTATAGATCAGTTCTTCCTGTAAGTATAGAAACGCCCCACCAGGAAGAAAAAAAAGAGTTGTAACGAAATGGTGTTAATTGTTTTCTCCGATTTTTAGATATGTATAAGTCATGTTATTATGAATATTATCATGATGATTCTTTTAATGATTTTCTTATAATTACAGTAGGTGAGAAATTAGAACAAATTCTAGATGAACTTTTTTTAGGTACTTTATTAGTGACGTCTATAAAATGGCCTACTCAATATCTAAAACTAGAACTCGTGATTATATAATTTGGTTAAAAACAAAATGTACATTTAATTGAGTGTATCATCCAAGATTCAATGTTATTATGTGCATGGATATGTTATCAATTTATCATACTATGCCTTCTTTCTCATCAGTTCGTTTATGTGGAGATTTCTCACCATTTCCTAAAAGATTTAAAATTGAAGATACGATTATAGCAATCATTACCAACTAAAAATTTGATGTTTTAGAATTTCCATGTAGTAACTATTTTACAGATGGGAGAATAAATACATTTGTTGAAAATCAATTGGCGACATATGAAGAAATTAATAGACATAATAATAAATCACAATGTATAGGTTGCAAAAACACTTTAAAGGGTGAATGTTTGGCTTTTAAACATGTTATAAATTCAGTGGGAATGGCGGCAGTAAGATTTACATGTTATAATAGTTCCGAATATTTTATATGTGCTCGGTGTGCCCATTATATGGGGATCAAGATGAATATGTTAATGAGAATTTAGAATGCTGTTGGTCTAGTTTTAATTATACTGATACTTATTCTTCTAGTTCGGATTCTTCTTGGGATTGTTAAAGAAAATAATTACTTTTCCAATATTAATAATTAATTAAAAACCCAAAGCAAATAAATGTATTGTGAACAAGCCCTTCTAATCAATCACGTTCCACGTGCAGGTGAAACTATATGTGTTGATTATGTTCCTGGTGTGGATAATATATATCCGGTGTAGTTGTGAAGATGGTATGGCGACATTCAACTTTTACGATACTTAATTGTTGAGTCGCATCATCATTATTAATAATTATTGCCAAATGCTGTTTGTTCATTCCTTTTCTATTAATACCCAAAACTGATATTTTTCCAATGTTACTCAAATGTATTAGGGCAACATAGACCCACTCGCCTGTATGACACCTGACCTACGACAGTCCCTGTTGTATTTAGAGAAGACACGAATAAGAGTCATCAACCATCGCTATAAATATGAAAGGAGTATTAGTTACTTTATGCCATATTTGTTGTAATAATGCTAATTTTTGAGTTGAGTATATAAATATTTCTATTTGGTTCCATCCATATAAATTATATGTTGATAATAAATCCATATAAATTAAAGTTAGGTTAGGTTAGGTTAGGTAGCCGAAAAAGTTAAGTTGGGTTAGGTTAGGTTAGGTTAGGTAGCCGAAAAAGTTAAGTTGGGTTAGGTTAGGTTAGGTTAGGTAGGTTAGGTAGTCGAAAAACAATTAATTCATGAAAACTTCTCTTATTAGGCAAGTCGGTTATACCATGGTCAGATAACCTTGAAGCAAAGACCATATGTTATTGGGATATATTTGATTCAATTCTATCACAAATGTATAATAAAAAATTCAGATGACTATAAATCTTAGCTAATAATTAATTCGCTATTTGTTGCTAGGGCAGATCATCTCGAGAAAGTATTAGAATTAAATATTTAAAGGATTTAAAAAATATGAACAAAAAAGAGGGACTTTTCATGAATATAGATATGGAACATATAAATAATGAAGATTTTAACACCAAAAAAATTCCTGGATTATATTATTTACCCCTGAGACATAATCTAATAAGACAATTATTTATAGCTTATAAGTTATATAAGTTAATAAATGATAATATTGATGATTCCCACATTAAATTTAATTATCCGCACAATCTTAGCAGAAGACGGTTAATTTATTCGAAAATTTACGATATGTCAGGATTAACAGCTAATTATAAATTTGTCTGGTATGAAAATTTTTTCACACAATTTGACAATCAGGATATTGTAATTGACAAAGATTTTGGGGTATATGCCCCATTTAAAATTGAAGAGGCCAAAATCATAATATATATTACACTGTGGTAGATTTATGGATTTTTCTTTTAGACGGGGTAAGAAATGTTAAACGAAGGTATAAACAAAGTTTAAATGAGTATATTATTAGAAATTGTTTAACTTATGAACAAACATTAGAAATAAACAAAAAATCAATTACAAATATTGATATGTACATTAAAATTGATGAAGTCATGAGATATGATGAGAATATCATTGAGCGTCTTATTACTAATTATGAAAAAAATGATAATTGGTCAAAACTAAGAAATATATCACTATCTATAGCATGGGGCATGCATTGTGATTTATTAGAACAATTTACTGATATTATTAATAAAATAAAAAATCCAATAGAACCAATACCAAGACATGCAAAATTTTATTCTTATCTTTCCCCTGATTATGCAGTAACTAAAATGATGGCTTACCTTTCATAAAAAAGGGAAAATATTAATATTTTGAATAATCAGTACAAAAATTATTATATTAATAATAATGGTATTATTAAAAAGAGGAGAAATCGGGAGGTGTTGGAAGATCAAGTTGCAGAAGGGGAGGTAGTGGAGGTGGAGGAGGTGAAGGACGGTCAAGAGAAGAAGAAGAAGAAGAAGAAGACGAAGATTACATTTGTACAACATATCAATAATGAAATAATGATGAGAGATATTTTTTAAAGGTTATGTCAGTTTGTTCAATCCTCTCCCGATTTTTATTCCGTTACAATTTTCCAATCATAACATCTTGATGATATTCTCTCTATGTCATTGATAATATATCTTTGTGGTTCCAGTACCAATTCATATTAGTAGATTTGTACTACTATGGCAGTTGTAAATTCGTCGTTACTAGCCACGCACTTTATGAGCTCAACATTTTCCTTCTTAGTCAATCATGAACATGTTCGTCACATCTGTATGAAAATAAAAAATATGACAAATATACAAGAAAAATATAGAAAAATGGCAACCTATTGTATGTAGCTTGTCGTCTTTGGTAATACTATATAGATCTAGTAGTATCTGGTTTGGTTGGAGCCTGAACACCGGGCATAAAAATAATTCTTTATTCCTCAGATAAGTTTTGTCCACCTTTAAAATATTACTTTGGTAGTTAAATAAGATAATTATATTCACTTTTGAGCCTAGATTTATTAAAACTATCCTTTCTAAAGAATTAAATAGGGATACAAAAAATTAAATAAAAAGTTCTTTAAAAAATACCTTATGTTTCAAAATAAACAAAATAAGGACCTAAATAATGATGAATTTAAATAAAAAAAAATAGATATTTAAAACATACCTTTATGTTTCAAGTGAGCAATAAAACAAACTAAAAGTAGTTGTAAAGAAGGATGAGCTTTAGTCAAAGACTAATCTGGTATTAGGAGAGAGGGATAACCTGGCAAGGATAACCTTGGCAGGGATGTTATATAAAGAGACTCCGCCACAATGAGAAGATCGTGGCGGCCTCAGCCTCGAGTGTGTGTGAGGAGCTTGTCGCAGCCCGCTACCCCCCCCCCTGCCCCCCACAATCCCACATTCTACCGCACTTCTTGCACTGTTACTCCTGATGTTGTACCTGACCAACCTCCTTGGTCTACCACAGAGTGTCATAGGGACTGGTACTTTAGTAAGAAGGACAAGGATATACAGAAATCAACGAGACACACTACCAAGCCAAGAAAGTCCCCTGAGGGAGATGACCCCGGTTATGGGGCAGGGGGCTACTAGTGCCTTTGACCTTCGTTTTGTGCAGGTAAATGTTTTACAAAGACTTCACAGCCTTTATTTATTATTCAATTTACAGTGAAACTTACACATTGTAAAGTTTATGCCTCTAAAAACACAGGTAGCTTTTCGTATCTACGTAGATTTATTGATTTTATAAATATTGATAAACATCATTTTGTTACATACGTTTTTGGAAACTTTTAAAATCTCTATTGTTGCACTAAATACATCTGGGATAAAAATCCTATGCTCACACCTTTATTATATAGTAAGGTTATAGATAAGTGTCATAGAAATGATTTCAGTTCACAATTGTGGGTTGTGAAATTATTGGGACATTGGTGAAAAATTGTCTAATTTTTTTTCTCCCTCTCTCTATTTAGGCTGAGATGTTGAAACTTGGTCCAGTTGCAGCACTTTTCACGCCCATAACAATGGCACAACTAGCTAGATTAAGAAGACCATGGAAAACTTTTGTATCTTCGATTAAATACAACGATGAACTAACAAGAATGATATATCTATATTATGCAGATAGACTCGATATTACTCTGGAGTTATATTGCAATGTACCACCACCAATGGTACTTTATGAGCATATACCATACATTGTATCAATAACGCCAGTAACTCTTTATTCGATAAAATTTTGGATGGGAACGAATAAAAAAGGGTATCCCGTGGCATCACAATTGCAATTTATAATGCGAGTTATAGTAACTGACAAGAAAACGGGGAAATATTATTATTTGTTTGTAGAACTTATCGCTAACCGCGACGAACGGCGTACAATGTTCTGTAAATTCAATTTAAATAAATCTTCTTTGTATGGCCAAAATGAAAGATTCGATTGCCAAACCCATGTAAATGGATATCGATCTTATGCTAAAGATCCGCTTGTATTTTTGATGATGATAAAAGCGTCCGACGAAGAAAGAGAAGCTCTGAAAGAGATGATGATAGCTGAGGGAATAAGGATCCCTTTATCATCATCATGTTATAATAAAGTTTGCCAAACTGCAAAAGAGAAGCTTTTGAGAATGAAACGATATTTCAATCGACATTATTACTTTAGGTATATGATGTTCAACGATATACAGTGGGAATTAACCAAAGATGTTATTGCTTTCGAAGAATGGTTATATGGCCAAGAATGGTCTGAATACCCTCATGAAAAGAGAATTCAACACCAAAAATGTTGCTTGTTGGACGACAGAGAGTTTCAACTAAAGCTGCTCATGAAACCCAGTTTTAGGTTATTTTTTAGAAGGTTCATGGAAATGTATGACAATGACATTAAGGTGAATAATAGCATACTTTGGAATAAGGACACCACCACCTATAGAGTATTTAGCGATTGTGAGGAAGAATACTCTGAAATTTTTTGTTGTGCTAGTAATTTGATAAATCACATCGACAGAGTATATCATGTGAATCACTTTAGTAATAACAAGTGGTATGATGGTGATGGAAGATACATGGAACCATGTGTTCGCCCAATTGTGAATTCATATGGTGAACTAATTGCACGCATGGTGGTGAAAAATTATGGAGTAATTTATTTCGAAATGATCATAGTAACTTATAGGGCCCCATTCAACCACCTACTATCTGCTGAATGTATTCTTTTTCTAACCCGAGATCTCAAACTCTTTATGGATATTATTCAAACGGGGAATAAGGATGACATTTATAGTTTTATCGCTCGAAACGAGGAGGGTTTATCATCATCTCCATACGAATATGACAATCGTTTACAAACTATATATACTCGGGCAGTTACAAGTAGTTTTTTGGATGTTAGAACAGCAGAATGGGGTTCGATGGTTTCCACCCTCCAGATCCCGAATTCCTTGGAAGATGAACTTAAATGGAGTCTAATGGGTAATTCTTGGAAGAGAGCAGTGGAAGATTTGACATTAGATGATAATATAGCTGAACGGAGCAAGGCTGTATTTATGGCTAAATCACAAAAACTGGATAAATTGATAGATGAAGAAATAGCGTCACACTGGTGGACTTGAGCCAGCAGGGGTGGCTTGATAATTCGGATATAGGAATATTATTATATGCTTCTTTAGTTAATGATCCTATTATAAACTTGAATGTGGATGGTATTGATTTAATACATGAAATCAATCATACTATGAATTTTAAATTATTTAACAATCTTAACTCGTCGAATTTTCCACTGTTTGCCACAACAATCTATCCTTTTTTTTTTATTGACAATACTAAAAAACATTAACAGACACACACCCTGACAGTTTTATATTCTAAATATTTGTCTATTTCTTATCATAAATAAATCTAAGAGTTGGGAGCAAATACTAAAAGTATAAATAAAAACCTTTAATGAATCTCTTAACCTGTAATGTAATGAATGAATGACAAACCAATTAATTCACATATTTTTTACATTAGCAAA